>CM038116.1:8058874-8265772 GCA_001642375.2 Mentha longifolia
TACTTCCTCTGTTACCGAAACCGACGAAGCTGATCCTTTGGAGATGCGAATCGCAGATGCTGCTTACGAGGCGGAAGATGTCATCGAATCTCACATTGTCGATCGAATTCTACCAGCTGGATCTCAGCATCGAAGAAATGGGAATATCGGGGCGGAAGATATCATCGAATCTCGTATTGTGAATCGAAGTCTTTCTACTGGATCTCGACATCGAAGAAATGGGATTATCAGCTTCTTCAATTGCTTCCAAGCTCCAAAGGAACCAGAAAATATCCCATTTTCTGAAGATGATCAAACCGAATTGTATGAAGCTCTGCAGCGAGTGATTGAAGAAATGGAGTCGATCAAGAACTGACGGTGGAGATCAATGCAGAGAAGGCGGTGGTCCACGATCAACGGGCGAGATCAGTCGTTGCATCTACTGCTCCTTCGAAATCTTTCTCCACTAGGCAGAAGAGCATCATTGTCTGCTCTAACGACGTCATCAATGAGGTCATGAACAAGCTCACTTGGGGGGACCCCGACCGCCGCGTCATCCCTATAGTAGGTATGGGCGGAATAGGTAAAACCACTCTTGCAAAAGATATTTATGTGATACCATTTATTAAGGAGCATTTTCCAATTCGTGTTTGGGCTACAATTTCTCAACAATATAATACAAAAGAAATTCTATGTGAAGTTCTTTGTCAAGCCACTAAGAAAAAGAAGGAAAATATTGGAGAAAAGAGTGAGGATGATCTAGGAACAGAGCTTCATAAACATTTTTTTGGTAGAAGGTATTTAATCGTAATGGATGATATGTGGGATATCGATGCATGGGATAGGATAAACGATACTTTCCTGACAATAGGAATGGTAGTCGGGTATTGGCAACCACTAGGCTATCGCAATTAGGCTCTCAATTGAATGAAAGTTATATCCATCACATGAAATTTCTAAACGAGGGTAGTAGTTGGGATCTATTCTCGAAAACTGTGTTTGGAGAGGGCAATTGCCTTAGTGAATTAGAGGGAATCGGGAAGAAAATTGTAGAGAACTGTAGAGGACTTCCTTTATCGATTGTTGTGGTGGGAGGTATTTGAAAAAAATGGAATCAACTCAAGGGTGTTGGGAGTCGATAGGGAAGAAGTTAAATTCAGTAGTGAATTTAGGGAACGATAAGCATTGCTTGAGATTGTTGAGAATGAGCTATAGTCATTTGCCTGCCTATTTAAAGCCATGCTTTCTTTACATGGGGGTATTTGAGGAAGACTATAAAATCAAAGTCTCAACACTCATCAACCTATGGATTAGTGAAGGATTTCTAAGGATCATAAATGATGAAAGTCTAGAAACAATTGGAAAAGAATTCTTGAAGGACTTAGTAGATAGAAATCTCATTCTAGCCCATGAGCTGGGGTCTACGGGGAACGTAAAGTACTGCAAAATTCATGATTTGTTGAGAGATTTCTGCTTGAGTGAAGGTAAGAAGGATGGCTTCTACCATGTGTTAGGACGAGATAATCCTCAAGGTATAAGTAGGCAACGACGCGTTGTTATACCTAGAAACACTTCAGAGAAAAAGGTCCTCGAGGACTTGAGATCCATGTCACATGTTCGCTCCGTCATTTTTGAGTATGGGAAAGTCCCACCTTGCCGGAATCTTAAATTGGTGAGGGCGTTGCATGCATATAAGTTTCGTTACTATGACGACATGGAAGATAGCTACGTGTTTAATTCTCGTGCATTTCAATACGTTAACCTCCGGCACCTTGCAGTTGAAGTTGATAAGACGTCCACATTCTTTTCTTCAATCAATCTCTATTGGAATTTGCAAACATTGATTGTTTCTTGCACCCACAATTCTACCGCGCCAGCTGAAATTTGGAAAATGCCTCAATTTAGGCGTATTGAGTTTGTCGGTATGCGCTTGTTTCTTCCAAGCCCTCCAAGCGATGGTGTAGTCATGGGGAATCTAGAGATACTTAGGGTAGTAGAGAATTTCAAGTTCGGTGAAGAGGCAGTTGAGAGAATTCCGAATATCAAGAAACTAGTGCTGCTGTATTCTGGAGGCGAGGGGATTGAGAATGAGGATCATTACTGTCTCGCCAACATTCAAAAGCTACGTAAACTGGAGTCTCTCCATGTATCCTTATTATGGAATGATTTTAGAAGGGTTGAGTCTCTCAATAAGCTTACCTTTCCACATTCGCTCAAGAAGTTGAGTCTTGATATGGCACCCCGATTTTGAATGGAACGATATCTTGGAAAAGATAGGTCCGTTGCCCATTCTCGAGAAGCTCAAGTTGTGGAACGGAGGCTTCCGAACAGGGGAGTGGGAAATAGCTGAAGGCCAATTCCCCTGCCTCAAGTACTTGGGAATATTCTCATGCAATGGTCTGAAAAAGTTGACTGCACAAGATCAGAGCTTCATCATCTTCCCAAACCTTGAGCAGCTCTGCCTCTTTGATTTAGAGAAATTGGATGAGATCCCTTCTGAGATCGGAGAAATAGTGACACTGCAAAACGTATGGATAAAAGGATGTGGCGCATCAGTGGTGAAGTGTGTGAAGGTGATATTCGAGGAACAGATGGAATTATATGGGGAAGAACAAGTCTTTCATGTTGTGGTTTCGCTTGTAGGGGAGAATGAAGAACTGAAGAGCTTGGTTGCTCCAAATTTTGAAGTATTTTCGTAGTTCTTTTGACAACTATACTACTTTTTATAGTATTTGTTATTTTTCACTTGTAACCATTTGTTTTTCATTTTTATTTTATTTAGAAGAATAGAAGTTAGTGGTTTTTTCTTTCTTTTTTTTTCTTTTTTTAGGAGAATAGCAGTTACTGGGAATCTAGGCCAGTTTGTAATTGGAAAGCTAGAAATTGTAATTGTAGATTTGTAGATGGACTTTTTTTCTTTTCTTTTTTTAAAGAAACGTACATTGCGGCAATTTCATGATGGATCGAATATAGAAAGAAAATCTAACTTTAATTTCATCGACTTACCAAATAATATTAATAAAAGTTCCTTTTTTTTCGAAAGAGGGCATAAAAAGGGTAGTTTTACTTTTAGCGAAAAAGAAGTTTGACTAATATTTTTTTAACTATAATAACTAATTTTTATACATAGTTGCCTAGTCTATAATTACTTATAAGGTATCTTCTCTCTTTTTTTTTCTAATTTTAATTTTTCTAAAATTTTCTCACACGTTGAATACTTAAAAGTAGAGCTGACAAATTGGCAGGCCGGGCCAGCCCGGCCCAAGCCCCGTCTGGCTTTGGGTTAAAATATGGTTGGCCCGGCCCAGCCCACAAATCAATTGGGCTTGAAAACTCAAAGCCCAACCAAGCCCAAAGATGTATATTTAGTGTGAAATTGTTTGGGCTGGGTCGGGCCGGCCCAAGCCCATTGCACTTTTGCAATTTTTGGGTAGCACGGCCCGGCCCATAATCTAATTGGGCCTAAGTATATGTGGCCCAACACGGCCCAAAAGTGGGTCGGCCGGGCTCATTTTGCCACCTCTACTTAAAAGAAACATATACTCTCTCCGTCCACCAACTCTCTGCATTTATTACCGCATTCGTCCGTCCACATTCTATGTGCATAGTTGTTTTTGGATGTAAACCTCACTGCACTTTATCAATCAAATCATCACTTTATTCAACCAAAATATTATTTTATCAACCAAAACATGGGACTCAAAACTTCACTTTATCCACCAATCATTATAAAAATTAAAAACTGTGCCGAAAGATTTTATGCATAGACTTGATGGACGGAGGGAATAAATATAATTACATACGGAGTATAAAATAAGAATACCCGCCATGATTTTCATCAAAATAATTCTTTCTGATGGTTGCTTTCAAATCATCTACTTTTTTCGGTGCTTCTCAAGGTGAAGAGGATGTTGCTTTCCCCCGATGGAGATGAAGAATAAAGATTGAGAATTTAATTGGAAATAGTATTCGTTATATACTTATATGTATCTATATCAATTAAATCGGCCACCTGATGCTAATTAAAGAAATAATAGGTGGAGTTTAGTTGTAATTATCGGATACCATATCTATGGTTTTTTTCTTTTCTATTAAAAGAAAAATCAATCATGCTACTTATTTATGCACGTTATATATGATGTAAATAAATCAATTCATGCATAAACTAAAATTATAGCAATATAGTATAATTCATTAATTACATTATTACCCTTAACTTGAAATATGTTACAAGGATATTATGGGTAATGTATATTTTGTAAGAAAAAAAAAAAGAAAAAAAAAGACTCTAGTCTATATAGGTATAGATCTCTTGTATTAATTAGACAAAGTTACCTTGTATTAGACATGTTAATTAATTAATTAATAATGTCTAAGAAATTGCAATCCTCTAAATAATCTAGTGCTAAAAAGGAATAACAATCTTACCTATCTATTCTTCAAGGATATTTTTATCTTTGTGGATCACTAATGCTCAAGGAGATAATCGATACATTAATAGAAAAGCGTATATGAGAAGGATATGCATATGCATGCACTTAATGCGAGATAAACTTAAGTCCCTATATATTTCATAATGGTTCGAAACCATTTTCATACATAGAACCATGAAGGCTACAACATTCTTCTTAGTGGTGATACTGCTAGTCTTTGCAGTGGAGGTGGCTGTGAGTGCCTCCAAGGATATCAAGCAAGGGACTTTTGATGTGAAAGACGAAGAAGAAAGAGTGCATTTCGAAAACAGCCTTTGGGGGTGGAAGAAGGCTCCTCCGAAGTGCACCCCGGTTGTGAGGCCGCCCGGCCTACCGAGGATTCCTCGACCGCCTCCCCCTCGTGTTGTCAAGCCACCGGGGCTGCCTAAGCCTAAGCCAGGTCGTCCTCCTAGAAGCTAGCTACCTCTCTTTCAAAACATTCAATCCTTAGCAATGAAGCTTCATATGAATTGTTTTTATATTTACAATGGATATATGATTATGATGATCTCGAATAAATAAACATTAATTGATTTAAACTATTATTTATGATGAATACGGCACTACAATCAATCAAATAGTACTCTCAATTATCACAAAGTACTTGATCATTAGATTTACAAACTGGCATAATTTGCCACTAATTGCCATTCTTCTAAATATTAAAAAAAATCAAAAATATGAAAAACTAATTGCAAGTGAAAAAATTAGTAGTTATCAAGAGAACTACGCATATACTTCAAAATTTGGACCAGCCAAGGTCTGCAGTTCTTCATTCTCCCCTAAAAGCCAAACCACAACATGAAAGACTTGTTCTTCCCCATATAATTGCATTTGTTCCTCTACTATCTCTTTCGCACGCTTCACCATTGATGCGCCGCATACCTGAACCGATATCTTTTGCAATGTTGCTATATCTCCAATCTCATAAGGGATCTCTTCCAATCCCTCTAAATTTTCGAGGTGAAGCTGCTCGAGGCTTGGAAAGATGAGGGAGCTTCCATCTTGTATAGTTAACTTTCTCAGACCACGACAGAAAAATATTCCCAAGTACTTGAGGCGGGGGAATTGGCCTTCAGCTACTTCCCACTCTCCTCCTCGGAAGCCTCCAGTCGACAACTTGAGCTTCTCGAGAAGGGGCAACGAACCTATCTTTTCCAAGATGTCGTCCCATTCGAACTTCCATGTCATCGAGAGAGTCAGCTTCTTGAGCGAGTGTGGAAAGGTAAGCTTATTGAGAGACTCGACCTTTCTAAAATCAATCCCTAAGGATACATAGAGAGATTCTAGTTTATGTACGTTGAATATTGCTGAGACAGTAATAATCCTCATGCTCAATCCCCTCGCTTCCAGAATACCGCAGCTCCAGTTTTTTGATATTCGGAATTCTCTCAACCACCCTTTCACCAAACTTGAAATTCTCTACCTCCTTAAGTATCTCTAGATTCTCCATGACGACAGCGTCGCTGGGAGGGTCTGGAAGAAACAAGCTCACATCGGCAAACTCAATATGCCTAAATTGAGGCATTTTCCAAATGTCAACTGGCGCAGTATAATTGTTATCGCAAGAAAAAAGCAACGTGCGCAAGATCCAGTAGAGAGAATCGCGGGGGGAAGAAACGATCAACGTGTGCAAGTTCCAGTAGAGATTGATTGAAGAAAAGAATGAGGACGTCTTATTAACTTCAACAGCGAGGTGCCGGAGGTTAACATACTGAAATGCATGGGAAATCGCATAGCTTTCTTCATCGTAGTAACGAAATTTATATGCATGTATCGCCCTCACCAATCTGAAATTCCGGGACGATGGGACTCTCCCATATTCAGAAATAACAGAACGAACATGTGACATGGATCTCAAGTCATGGAGGACTTTCTTCTTTGAAGTCTTCCTTGGTATAACAAGGCGACGTTGCCTACTTATGCCTCTAGGACTATCTTCTCCTATCACGTGGTAGAACTCATCCTTCTTACTTTCGTTTAAGCAGAAATCTCTCAACAGATCATGAATTTTGCAGTACTTTATGTTCCTCGTAGACCCCAATGCATGAACTAGAATGAGATTTCTATCAACTAAGTCCTTCAAAAATCCCTTCCCAATTGCTTCTAAGCTTTCATCATTTATGGGTTTTAGAAATCCTTCACCAACCCATAGCTTGATGAGTGTCGAGACTTTGATTTCAGAGTCTTCCTCAAACACACCCATGTACAGAAAGCATGGCTTTAAATAAGCAGGCAAATGACGGTAGCTCAAACTCAACAATCTCAAGCAATGTTTATTGTTCTCTAAATTCACTACTGAAGTTAAGTTCTTCCCTATCGACTCCCAACACCCTCTAGTGTATTCCAATTTTTTCAAAATACCTCCCACCACAACAATCGATAAAGGAAGTCCTCTACAGTTCTCTACAATTTTCTTCCCTATTCCCTCTAATTCACTAGGGCAACTTCCCTCTCCAAACACAGTTTTCGAGAATAGATCCCAACTACTACCCTCGTCTAGAAATTTCATGTGATGGCTATAACTTTCATTCAACTGAGAGCCTAGTTGCGATAGCCTAGTCGTCACCAATACTCGACTACCTTTCTTATTGTCAGGGAAGTACCGTTGCACCTTATCCCAGGCATCGGTACTCCACAAATCATCCATTACAATTAAATACTTTTCACCGAACAGATATTTATAGAGCTTTGTTCCTAGTTCATCCTCACTCTTTTCAATTAGTTCTTCTCTCTCTTGGTGAATGGCTTGACAAAGAACTTCACAAAGAATTTCTTTTGTATTATACTGTTGAGAAATGGTAGCCCAAGCACAAATTTGAAAATGCTCCTTAATAAACGGTTTCAAATAAATATCTCTTGCGAGAGTGGTCTTACCAATCCCGCCCATACCTACTATGGGGATGACGTGGCGGTCGGGCTCCCCCCAAGTGAGCTTGTTCATGACCTCATTGATGACGTCGTCTGAGCAGACCGTGATGCTCTTCTGCCTTGTGGAGAAAGTTCTCGAAGGAGCTGCATCGACGGATCTCGCCCGTTGATGGTCGTCCACCGCCTTCTCTGCATTGATCTCCACCGTCAGTTTTTTTATCGACTCCATTTCTTCAATCACTCGCTGCAGATCTTCATACAAGCTGGTTTGATCTTCATCAGAAAATGGAATATTTTCAGGTTTCTTCAGAGCTCGGAAGCAAGTGAAGAAATTGATGATCCTATTCAATCGATGTTGAGATCCAGCAGGAAGAATTCGATTCACGATGTGAGATTCGATGTTATCTTCCGCCTCGTAAGCAGCATCTGCGATTCGCCTCTCCAAAGGATCAGCTTCGTCGGTTTCGTTAACAGAGGAAGTATTATGGCTTTCGAGAAATTTTTGCAAGGAGGCAATGATTTGAGTGAGGGATTCAATTTGCTGTTTTTGGATGGAAATGGGAGGGGAATGGTGGTGCTGGATATCGTCTATAATGTGCATAAGAGAAACCAAAGCTGCATAGGCCGCCATGGAAGCAGTTGAAGGAAAACAGTGTATTTTTTGAGGATGATGTGGGAAAAGAAATTGATAGAATATTCGTGGTTGTTGATGAAATTTATAAAAGGGATCGGCGTTCATTTTCGCGTACTGATTCATGAATGAAAGGATAAAGTATGATTAAACGATGGTCGGAGGTAGGCAGTAGTATTTTCTTAGAAATTTCCGACTAGTTTCATTTCAAAAACAATGGGCATATTTTTGGAAAGCGTTGCAAGTAGGCAAATTGCAGTTTGGACTCATTATCTATCCTGTTAGTAGTATAATTTTGGAAAACATTCCAAGTTGGCAATTAAGTTGTCATATTCCATTCTTTTTGTTTGAATCTTGACGGCCACCGCCAATATTAAAGGTTTTACTGTGAGTGTCTAACACATAGTAACTATTTTGTTAAAAAATTGAAGTCAGAAAAGTTACATTTATAATCTGACATGTTATTATACACTCCATAAATGAAGTTATTATACGACCCTACAATTACAGGTGACCACGGTTTCAGTTCCAGTTCGAATCGGAACCAGAATCGGAACCGCCGGTTATGGTTCCATGGCGGAGGAACCGAAACCAACCGCATGGTCGACGGTTCCGATTACGGTTTTGGAACCGGCAGAACCACCGGTTCCAGTTCCAAAACCGCCGGTTCTCGGTTCCGAACCGTTGGAACCGCCAACTTTTTTTTCTATTTTTATTTTATTTTTTATTTTATTCGAATTGTTCGTTCATTCGTTATCTGACATAATTATTAAATATGATTTGATTTAAAATTGTATAAAGAAGAGACATCAAAATTATCCAAATCATGTTGATTTTATTAAAAAAAATCGAGAATTTAGTTGGAGGTTCCATTACGGTTATTCAGTTGTACTTGGTACACATCTAACGGTCCTATAGTTTAGATTATTTTTTATTTTCGGTTAACCGAGAACCAAACAATTCTAACCCAAAAACTGAAAAACAAATTTACTTAAATTTTATATTATTTATTATATATTTTATTTATGTTATACATTATTCATATGAAGCATTACATAAATAAGATGTTAATTATACATATTAACATAAAATTAATTAGTATGATATTCAAACCTCAAATACAAATCAAATAATGAAATTAGATTATTAAAATATTAATAAAATTAGATTATAACTAATTAGAAAGGTATTTAAAATAAAATGAAATTAGAATATTAATAATCTAAAATGTAACATATTAGCATAAAAATAATTAGTAGTGTACATTAAACATCAAATATAAATCAAATGTTGAAACATAATACACATATAATATATATAATTAAAAAAATTAAAAAGTACATTATTGGCCGGTTCCACGGTTCGGAACCGGGAACCACTGGTTTGGAACCGCCGGTTCACGGTTCCTAGGAAAGGGAACCAGAACCGCACCGGCGGTTCCTCAGACGGTTCCAAACCGCCGGTTCCAGTTTCAGTTCCAAAATCGCCGGTTCCGGTTAAAAACCCGGTTCGGTTCCCCGGTTCCGGTTCTTTTGGACACCTCTACCTACAATGAATCAATTAAACAGCATGCTAGCTAGACAACTATCTATTGGAATAAGATACACATGAATGCAATTAAACTCAAATAAATTAATAAATTTAATAAATTAATTGATCAGTAGGACAAAGCTATGAAATTACTGATAAATAAGAGTAAAAAAAAAATGACGACGAAGCGTAGCTCAATTGATAAGATGCTTCCCTTTCAACCAAGAGATCAGGGGTTCGAGAGTCACATCGGATGGCGTGTATGTGAGTGTGTTGTGTTGTCTGATAAAAAAAAATAATAATAACTCCATATAGGATTAGAATATATAAGATCAAAATTTTAAGTACAAATCTGAGAAGATACGTCTATTGTCCATTTGTCCCATCAATGAAACTTGCAACCTTGTAAGCTGATCGTGTGTTTATGCATATGCATGCCTTCTTATGGTTTTGTATTTGACTTTGGCGGTTCAAATATATGATGCTCCCTTCGGCCACCAAGACCGACAATTTTTAAAAGAAATGTAATTGAGTTGTGTTATTTATTGTAATGGAACCACTATTAAAATTGATAAAAACATAAACAAAGAAAGAAGATCGAAGAATCGAAAGATTGAAGACGACGAAAATTTTACTTCCGCATAACAATTTTCCGTACATGCAGAGAGCAATTACTGTTCTATTTATACTTCTATTTGCTTGCCCTAACTAACAAGTGCTTATGTGGTAATGCTGACTAGGCAAAAGTAAATAACAGAAAACGTAAAACATAGAAATAGCGATTTCTCTTAAACTACTTCTTCTTCTTCTTCTGCACTTCATCCTTGTCCACTTTTAACTTCAACTCGTCCACCTTCAACCTCTTTTCTTTCTCATCTTTACACTCCCCCTCAAGAGGAGCGTGGATATTTGACAAGCTCATCTTGCCCAACAAGCGAGTGAAAGGACCAACAGCTAATGGTTTAGTGAAAAGATCGGCGAGTTGCAGTTGACCTTTAACATGAAGTGGTTTAATGAGTCCAGACCTGTAGTGTTCTCGTACAGTGTGACAGTCGATTTCTATATGCTTTGTTCTCTCATGGAACGTAGCATTAGAAGTCAAGTAGACTGCAGACTTATTATCACAAAACAACGGGACTGGTCGTGTGCGTTTGATGCCAAAATCATGAAGCAATGTATCGAGCCAAGAAATTTCACAGGTTGCTTGAGCTAAAGCTCGATACTCAGCTTCTGCTGACGACCGTGACACAACTCCTTGCTTCTTTGATCGCCAGGAAATCAAAGAACTACTAAGAAAAAGACAAAATCCAGAAACAGACCTCCTGGTGTGTTGGCATGTTCCCCAATCCGAGTCTGCAAAAATGCTAAGATCTAGGGAAGAAGAAGTTGAGTAGAACAGTCCTATACCTATCTTCCCTTTCAAATATCTAAGGACTCTGTGTGCTGCAGATAGATGCACATCACAAGGCTGAGACAAAAACTGACTTAACTTATGCACAACAAAAGTTATGTCTGGTCTAGTTATGCACAAATAGAGAACGCGCCCTATAAGCCTTCTATAGGATTTAGCATTCAGCAAAGGTGGTGATCCAGATTCTTGAAGATGAGAGTAAGAATCCATAGGTGTAGATGCTGGCTTGCATCCCAGAAGTCCAGTATCTGCAAGTAGATCAAGAATGTATTTCCTTTGGCAAACTGAAATTCCAGTGGAGCTTTGTGCAACTTCAAGACCTAGAAAATACTTTGGTTTGCCCAGGTCCTTGAAGTTGAAGTGTTTATGTAGATGATTCTTGAACTTATCCACAATAGCTGTATCATTACTAGCCATAAGAATGTCATCTACATAGATAATCACACCTAGATATATACCTACTGAATTCATGTGGAAGTATGATTCATCTGCATAAGATTGGCGAAGACCAAACAATATGAGAACCTCAGTAAACTTCAAGTACCACTATCTTGAAGCTTGCTTCAAGCCATAAAGGGATTTGTGGAGCCTGCAGACAAGTTTCCCCCCCTTAGTATCTAGGCCTTTAGGAGCTTTCATGTAGATTTCCTCTGCAAGGTCTCCATAAAGGAAAACATTGTTGATGTCTAGGTGTGTGAGATTGTACCCTTTAATTGCTGAAACTGCAAGCATGAGTTTAACAGACACCAACTTTGCAACCGGTGAAAAAGTGTTAACATAATCAACTCCCTCCTATTGTGTATATCCTTTAGCAACCAACCTAGCTTTGTATCTCTCAACACTACCATCTGAGATAAATTTCACCTTGTAGATCCATTTACAGCCTATTGTAGTTTGGCCAGGTGGTAGGGGAACCAAGGACCAAGTTCTATTTACTTGTAAAGCCTCGAGTTCAGCATCCATGGCTGCTCTCCACTCACTCTATGTAGAAGCCTGTTCATATGTTGTTGGTTCAGGTACAGCAGTGATAGAGGTTATGAAGGAAGAATAGGTAGGAGTGAGGTTACTGTGGTTGATAAAGGAGTGAAGTGGATACTGGCAGTTGGAATGAATAGAAGCACAAATATAGTCATTTAGGAATGATGGTGGTTTAACTATCCTACCTGATCTAGTGGTAGGATATGGAACATGAGGTGCAAGAGGCTAATTGGTGGGAAATGGAGAAGTTGGTGTGAGAGAGGAACCATTGTGAGGAACTGAAAGAGGAGAACCAGGAATTGGAGAAGCTGGAAGAGAAGAAGAAGATGTAGGAACATGGAGTGGAAAGGGTACTGGTGCAGGATGTTGTGTTGCAAAAGGGAAGATGTTTTCATGGAACACAACATCTCTACTGATCAGAATCTTATTTGTGGTCAGATCTAATACCTTGTATCCTTTGTAACCAGATGGATATCCTAGAAACACACATTTAATGGCTCTAGGAGAAAACTTATGTCTGTTTCTGATGTGGGTGTACTTGGGTGGTTTATTGAAAAGAACTTGGAAGGGAGTCTGGTTGTGCAACTGAGGAACAAAAGAAGGTATCCTATTAATCAAGTATGATGCAGTAAGAATGCACTCACCCCAGTACCCTAGAGGAACATGTGACTGAAAGTAGAGACTCCTAGCTACATTTAAAAGGTGTTGGTGTTTCCTTTCCACCCTAGCATTCTGTTGTGGCCTTTCTACACAGGAATGTTGAAGTATTGTTCCAAATTTGGGAAGAAAGGAATTAAGAGAGAATTCACTACCATTATCACACCTAATCACTTTGATAGTTTTCTGAAACTGAGTGGAGACTTGTTGAAAAAACTGAGACAACACATTATGAACATCATTTTTCTGTTTGATAAGATAGGTCCATACAAACCTAGACATGTCATCTACAATGGTAAGAAAATACTTTTCTCCATTAAATGTTACTGGGGAAAAAGGGGCCTCAGACATCACAATGAATAAGATCAAACACATCAGAAGCAATACTTTCAGAAAGAGGAAAAGAAAGCCTTTTCTGTTTGGCTAAAGGACATATCTCACAAACTTTAGGAGTTACATGTTTCAAAGGTATAAAAGAAGACATGAACTGAAGTTTTTCTTTGCTTAAATGACCAAGCCTACAATGCCATAAGTCTGAATCTAATACAGAAGATACACTAGAGACAGGAAAAGAAAATGGTGATTCAAATTTGGGCTGAGCTGGTTCAAGGATGTAGAGATTTCCAATCCTCCTACCCATCCCAATCTGCAGACCCTTGGAAGCATCCTGGATAACACAACTATCATGAGTGAAAGATACAAAACAGTTGCTAGAAGAAGTAAGACTACTAACAGATAACAAATTATAGGAGAAACTAGGTGCATGTAGCACAAAATGCAAGATTAGACTGGGTGAGATTTGGACAGTGCCTACACTAGCAATGGGAACTTGTTGTGAGTTTGGTAAAGTGATGAATGCTTTAGGTAGTGTAGTATGGTGTTTGGACAAGGTAGGGGAGCAACACATATGATGAGTAGCTCCTGTATCTATGATCCACACATTTCTAGAATGTGTGAATGCAGCTACAAAGGGAGTTAAGGAAAACATACCACTGAAGGCTGGGTTAAAGTCTGATGATCCACTTGAAGACTGAGCAGGTGCACTTTCTGTGCTCAGAGCATGTCCATGAAACTGTGATTGAAGGTAAGAGATAAGCTGTTGGCACTGATCTGCGGAGAGAGTGTTAGGATTGGGAGTAGAAGGAACAATAGATAGATATTGAGAAAAGGAATTAGGCTGAACAACTGAGGAGGGAGTTATCACTGTTGAACTGAGCATCAACATTATGAACATATCTCTGCATATGTGAAGGAGCATCACCATGGAAACCACGGCCTCTTCCTCTTCCAAAACCCGGAGGAAAACTATGCAGTTGATAGCACTTGTCCACTGTATGACCAGGCTTGTGACAGTGAGTACAGAACAATCTCTCTCTACCTCTACCATTCTGTGTTTGAGCAGCATTGACAAAACTTGGAAGTTCACTTACTGAAGAGGCTACAGGAGGTGGAGGGATTCCAATACCCTTTTGCCTCTCCTCCTGCAGATGTAGAGAAAAAATTCTAGATATATTTGGAAAGGGATCCAAACTCAAAAAATGTGATCGAATAGCAGCATAAGAGTCATTCAGCCCCATCAGGAAATGAACTGCAAAATCTTGCAACTGATGATCTCTCCATCTTTGAGATGCATCACACCTACATCCATTGCACTTACACCATTTTTTCGGTTGATAATCTAAAAACTCATCCCACACAGATCTGAGATTAGCATAGTAAGTATTAACATCATTTGCACCTTGTCTTAAATTGTATAATTGTTGTTTCAGCTCATAAATTCTAGCAATGTTCCCTTGTGAAAACCTCTCTTTCAAATCCAACCATATTTGAGATGCAGACTCTAGATACATCAAACTCGACCTGATCTGAGGGACAGTAGCATTCCTAATCCAAGAAACAACCATACCATTACACCTATCCCACACTGGCTGAGTTGGATCTAGCGGATCTATGGGCCTTTTCACAGATCCATCAATAAAACCTAGTTTATTCTTAGCTAGGAGGGCAGTTTGCATAGATAGATTCCAGCTTATGAAATTTGAACCATTCAAGAGTTCTGTGATGATAACCGTACCAGGATTATCACTAGGATGTAGGTAAAGTGGACTTGTCAGAGGAATAGGGTCTTCCGGTGGCCAATTTCCTCCACCACCGGTGTTATCTCGTCGCGGCGGCATCTTCGAACAACGATCTTAAACTTGAGCTAGAAAAAGCAACAGAACAACTTGGGCTCTATGATACCATATTAGAATTGATAAAAACATAAACAAAGAAAGAAGATCGAAGAATCGAAAGATTGAAGACGACGAAAATTTTACTTCCGCATAACAATTTTCCGTTCATGCAAAGAGCAATTACTGTTCTATTTATACTTCTATTTGCTTGCCCTAACTAACAAGTCTTATGAGGCAATGCTGACTAGGCAAAAGTAAATAACAGAAAACGTAAAACATAGAAATAGCGATTTCTCTTAAACTACTTCTTCTTCTTCTGCACTTCATCCTTGTCCACTTTTAATTTCTACTCGTCCACCTTCAACCTCTTTTCTTTCTCAGTTTACAACCACTTCCATAAATAAAAGATGCATGGATTTCGGAAACAGCCGAAATATAATTAATAGACGTGTTTTTAAATTCGTAAATCGTAATGAATCTATTTTGTTCGTAATTGGATTATGATCCCTAAGGCTATTATATTGATATATTTATGATAGATGAGGCAAATAGAAAAACTACCCTGGTATGTATTTTTTGAACAAATTGTTTCTGTTATATTCGTTGTAATTGTAAGGTTAAGGAAGTTCGATTTTTTTTATAAAAAAAAAAAGTTGATCCCACACCTCCGAAGGTAAATACCCAAAATAGACTCTCCTAAAATACTACTACTATCTCTCTCTCTATTCCATAATGAAATTGCAGCAAAGTACGTTTCATGAAAAATAAATAAATAAATCCTACATGACATCCAACACCACCATTCCCCTCTAAATTATATATAAATAAATCCATATATAATTATAAACTGAAAATTAAAAAAAGAACTAGCAAATGCTAGAAACTCTGCGATTGCAGTTTGTAGCATTCCACAGTTAGTTAATAGGAGATTGAATACGATTTTGGAAGTCTTGTACTCTTGATTATCACAAAGTACTTGATCTGTTGATCATTACATTTACACACTGGCCTGATTTGCCACTAATTGCTATTCTGTTAAATATTAAAAAAATCAAAATTATAAAAAACTAATTGCTACAAACGAAAAAACTACGTCGTAGTTATCAATATAACTACGCATATACTTCAAAATTTGGACCAGCCAAGGTCTGCAGTTCTTCATTCTCCCCTACAAGCGAAACCACAACATGAAAGACTTGTTCTTCCCCATACAATTCCACTTGTTCCTCTAATATCGCTTTCGCACACTTCACCATTGATGCAGTGCATCCCATCATCGTTATCTTTTGCAGTGTTGTTATTTCTCCGATCTCAGAAGGGATCTCTTCCAATTCCTCCAAATGAAAAAGGTAAAGCTGCTCAAGGCTTGGAAAGATGTTGGAGCTTTCATCTTGTGTAGTCAACTTTTTAAGATTATCACATGAAAATATTCCCAAGTACTTGAGGCAGGGGAATTGGCCTTCAGCTATTTCCCACTCCCCTGATCGGAAGCCTCCGGTCCACAACTTGAGCTTCTCGAGAAGGGGCAACGAACCTATCTTTTCCAAGATGTCGTTGAATTTGAAATTCGGTATCATCGAGAGAGTCAGCTTCTTGAGAGAGTGAGGAAAGGTAAGCTTATTGAGAGACTCGACCTTTCTAAAATCAATCCATAAGGACACATGGAGAGATTCCAGTTTATGTAGCAGTTGAATGTTGCTGAGACAATAATAATCTTCATGCTCAATCCCCTTGCTTCCAGAATACCGCAGCTCCAGTTTTTTGATATTCGGAATTCTCTCAACCACCCCTTCACCAAACTTGAAATTCTCTACCTCCTTAAGTATTTCTAAATTCTCCATGACAACAGCGTCGCTGGGAGGGTCTGGAAGAAACAAGCGCATATTGACAAACTCAATACGTCTAAATTGAGGCATTTTCCAAATATCAACTGGCGCGGTAGAATTGTGGGTGCAAGCAACAATCAACGAGTGCAAGTTCCAGTAGAGATTGATCGAAGAAAAGAACGAGGACGTCTTATTAACTTCAACAGCGAGGTGCCGGAGGTTAACGTATTGAAATGCACGGGAATTCACATAGCTTTCGTCATCATAGTAACGAAATTTGTATGCATGCAACGCCCTCACCAATCTTAAATTCCGGGACGATGGGACTTTACCATATTCAGAAATAACAGAACGGACATGTGGCATGGCTTTCAAGTCATCGCGGACTTTCTTCTTTAAAGTGTTCCTCGGTATAACAACGCGACGTTGCTTACTTATGCCTTGAGGACTATCTTGTCCTAACACATGGTAGAAGCCATCCTTCTTTCCTTCACTCAAACAGAAATCTCTCAACAGATCATGAATTTTGCAGTACTTCACATTTCCAATAGACCCCAACCCATGGACTAGAATGAGATTTCTATCAATTAAGTCTTTTAAGAACTGTTTTCCAATTGCTTCTAAGCTTTCATCATTTATAGGTTTTAAAAATCCTTCACAAACCCATAGCTTGATGAGAGTTGAGACTTTTATTGCAGAGTCTTCCTCAAACACTCCCATGTACAGAAAGCAAGGCTTTAAATAGGCAGGCAAATGACGGTAGCTCAAACTCAACAATCTCAAGCAATGTTTATTGTTCTCTAAATTCACTACTGAAGTTAAGTTCTTCCCTATCGACTCCCAACACCCTCGAGTGTGTTCCAATTTTTTCAAAATACCTCCCACCACAACAATTGATAAAGGAAGTCCTCTACAGTTCTCTACAATCTTCTTCCCTACTTCCTCTAATTCACCAGGGCAACTAATTTCCTCTCCAAACACAGTTTTCGAGAATAGATCCCAACTACTACCCTCGTCTAGAAATTTCATGTGATAGCAATAACTTTCATTCAGTTGAAAGCCCAACTGATATAGCCTAGTCGTCACCAATACTCGACTACCTTTCTTATTGTCAGGGAAGTACCGTTGCACCTTATCCCAGGCATCGGTACTCCACAAATCATCCATTACAATTAAATACTTTTCACCAAACAAATATTTATGGAGCTCTGTTCCTAGTTCATCCTCACTCTTTTCACTTAGTTGTTCCCTCTCTTGGTGAGTGGCTTGACAAAGAACTTCACAAAGAATTTCTTTTGTATTATACTGTTGAGAAATTGTAGCCCAAGTACGAATTTGAAAATGCTCCTTAATAAAAGGTTTCAAATAAATATCTTTTGCGAGAGTGGTCTTACCAATCCCGCCCATACCCACTATGGGGATGACGTGGCGGTGGGGCTCCCCCCAAGTGAGCTTGTTCATAACCTCATTGATGACGTCGTCAGAGCAGACCGTGGTGATGCTCTTCTGCCTGGTGGAGAAAGTTTTCGACGGAGCAGCATCTACATCTGCGGATCTCGCCCGTTGATGGTGGACCACCGCCTTCTTCTCTGCATTGATCTCCACCGTCAGTTTCTTTATCGACTCCATCTCTTCAATCGCTCGCTGCAGATCTTCATACAAGCTGGTTTGATCTTCACCAGAAAATGGGATATTTTCTGGTTTCTTCAGAGCTCGGAAACAAGTGAAGAAGTTGATGATCCTATTCAATAGATGTTGAGATCCAGCAGGAAGAATTCGATTCACGATGTGAGATTCGATGATATCTTCCGCCTCGTAAGCTGCATCTGCGATTCGCATCTCCAAAGGATCAGCTTTGTCGATGATTTCGGTAACCGAGGAACTATTATGGCTTTCGAGAAATTTTTGTAAGGAGGCAATGGTTTGAGTGAGGGATTCAATTTGGTGTTTGTGGATAGAAATTGGAGGGGAATGGTGGTGTTGGATATTGTGTATAATGTGCATAAGAGAAACCAAAGCTGCATAGGCCGCCATGGAAGCAGTTGAACTACGGAAGCAGAGTGTATTTTTTGAGGAAGAGGATGATCTGGGAAAAGAAATTGATAGAATATTAGTGGTTGGTTATGAAACTCTTATAAAAGGGAATATGGGCGTTCATTTTTCGCGTACTGATTCATGAATGAATGAAAGGATAAAGTATGATTAAACAATGGGCATTGGGCAAGTTGGTTGAATTGAATTGATGAGGTCGGAGGTAAGCAGGCAGTATTTTTCTTAGAAATTTCATGCTACGTTCAAAACAGTGGGCTCATTTTTGGGAAAGCGTTGCAAGTAGCCAAATTGCAGAGTTTGGACTCATTATCTATGCTGTGTATGTTAATAGTATAATTTTAGAAAACATTCAATGTTGGCAATTAGCGTTGCAAGTAGGCATTATTATTTTATTATATTGATAGATATATTTATAGGCTATATAGGGTACAATCAAATTAAACAATACTACTGTATTTGGTATCTGGTTCACATTATTGCTGGGGAAAAAGGGTTATCATTGGGTGCAGCATGACAATTAAATAAGACATAATTCGAGGCAACTGGTTCGTAGGTCCCAACATTTATGATAACATTCGTCTACACATTTTTGAGTCTTGGGATCAAGTGCAACTGCTGCATTCATCGCCACACATACTATAATCACACCCATGTATAATTGCTAGCACATTCACAACTACTCTCAACTTCTTTTTCCTTAATTTTCTGCTTAATTTCTCTCTTAGTTTTTCTTTGCTTGATGTATTTTTCAAGCTGTTTCAGTTCACTATTTGTAGGGTTTTTTTTTCTGAAAAAATAAAAATAAATCTTTTGTGACTCATTTATTAAATTTTGTGTATCGTGTAAATCATTTACCTAATGAGATTGCGGGTTTAACACAATCACTTAAATTTTATTGTTGGTATTAATTGTTATATTTCTATCTATCTAATATTTGCTTATTTACTGTTGGAATTATCGTATGTTCAATTATGAATAGGACCAATGAAATTTTATGTTAATGAGGCCAAATGCACAACATGATTTTGGTAAAGCGTTGCAAGTAGGCAAATTGCAGAGTTTGGACTCATTATCTATCCTGTTAGTATGTTAGTAGTATAATTTTTCGAAAATATTCCAAGTTGGCAATTAAGTTGTCGTTTTCCATTGTTTTTGTTTGAATCTTGACGGCCACCGCCAAAACTATTTGACTTAAATATTGTTAAAAAAAGAAGTTGGAAAAGTTACATTTATAAATTTGACATGTCTAATTAATTGTACTTAAATTTATAACTTTATCTATTGCTCTATGTCAAATGAAAATGTAGTAGATAACTATTTTACTCCAAAAAAAAAAAAACTTTTTTACTCAAAAAGATACTCAAAAAGAATTAAAATATATTCTTAATGAACTTTTGATTTTTTTCAAGATAACGGTCATGATTAGAAAAATATTAGTTAAAAGCATAATTTTATATCTAAATAAACATAATTTTACAAAATCACAATTCCGTATATAAAAAAGGAAAAATACATAGTGGTTCTTATGGTAAGATTGGGTCTCGTACGTAGGGCTGTCTAAATGGTTCGGTTCGATTAACCGAACCGAAAATTCTCTTCAATTTGGAACAGAGAATCAGACCAAAATAAATTTCAGTTAATTGGAACCAAACCGATATAGACTAGTTCGGTTCCGGTTAACTGTAAAGAACCGAAATTTTTACCCTTTTTAAAAAAAGTCTGTGTCACTGTTTAAAATTATAGAATACACGTTATATTCGAATGTCAAAATAAAAACATGTATTCAAACTTCAAAATAAATATATATTGGTTGCAATCATCAACAAAATATCAAAATAATCGATTCATCAAAATTTATATTGTTGATCCATCAAAAAGACCATCGATGCATCATCATTAGTTCATCACCATCAATTCAAGATAACAAAATAATGTGTGTGTAAATATGTTGTGTTTGCCTTATTTAAAATAAATAAAAAATAATAATAATAAATAAATAAAATCATTATAAGTTAATGTATAAGATGAAAGTATTTTTTTTTTTTTTTTTGATCGGGAAAAGAAATTATTAAATAAAGAAGGTACAAGAAGTACCACCACCGTACAATTCCTCTTTACCACAAGTTACATAATCTACAGTTATTCCAAGACTCGAAACTACAATTCACTGCCGCCTCTCCTCTAACCATACACCAACTCCAAAAACAGCACTTAATTTCTTCTTCTATTCGTCGGAAATTCCAATCCTTATTTTCGTGTTTTACGGAGTTTCTCCATTTCCACAATATCCATACCACACAAATCCAGAGGCCTCCCATTTTGAAACTCATCTTACCTCCGCCAAGAATCTCAGAAAAGCTTGTGAAATGTTGCTTTACCTCTCTCGGTTCCACCCAGCAAAAACCACTCCATTGTATTATCTTCTGCCAGATCTTTTGAACTTCTGCACATTCCAGAAAGAGATGTCGGCCAGATTCCTCCGTCTCTTTGCAACAGATGCACAAGCGCTCCTCCTCCAGTACTTGAATTCTTTTCCGGAGATTATCCATTGTCGGCAATCTATTTCTCAACAAGCGGCATGCCATTGCCTTTGCTTTCATAGGTGCCACCGCTTTCCAGATTTTGTTAAAAGGCTCACTCCCTCGCGTTTGTTCGATTCTGCCGGGGTTCCCCTTCTCAATTTCTGCATACGCCCTTTTCACCGTGAATCCCCTCTCCGTATTCCCCCTCCATTCCCAGCCATCCGGCGCTCCCCTCGTCAGTGTAACACTCTGCAGCAACTCATTCAGCTCCGTAACGTCTTCCTCCTCCCTCTCCCTCAGATTCCGTCGCCAACTAAACGCCCATCTCCACTCCTCTTGATCCCATTTGCCCATGTCACTCACGTTTGCCCTTTGATTGCTGCTCAGGTGAAAGAGACGTGGGAATTTGCTTCTCAGAGAGGTCTCCCCAGCCCACACCTCTTCCCAGAAATTCGTCTCCCTGCCTTCCCCGATTTTCTTCGACACCCTGTCCCAAAACCACTTGCCCCATAAGATGAAAGTATTAAAAGTATAAATTAGAACTATTAGAAGAATTTGAATATATATGATAGATAAAAATAAAAAAATAAAAAAATGATATTATATATAAATAAATCGTTGTTTTGGTTTTTCGGTTCAGAACCGCTTGGTTCCGTTTAACCGAGAACCAAAAATAACCTGAAATTGAGAATCAAAACTGAACCACTAACTAAATTTACAGTTTTCTGTTAAGATACTAATTACTAAGTGAAAACCAAAAACCATTTAGACATCCCTACTCATACGTATAAATTTTCCACAAGGTTAATTAAAATTTTGATATTGATGATCACTGTTCTATACTTCTATATAAAAATAAATATAATGATCATATATTTTGAGGAGATTTCGTATATCATCAGTTTTTTGAAGAATTTCACAGAATGGGTAACCCGAATCAGCAAATAATTTCTTGAATCAATAATACAAAACAATATTAATTGTGTAATCCTTTAATTCCCTTACAAGATCAGCAGATCCAGGATCATAAAATCGAAACAATAAAATGTAACTGTGATAAATAAAATAATCCCATTATAAATTATGTATACGCTATATTCAAAAATCCCTCCCTAAAATTATCCAAATGAAATAATTAGAAATTATGTATACACGATACGCAAAATCCCTCCCTAAAATTTACCCAAATAAAATAAGAAAAGAAGTATATATATAGTGGCCATTAGCGGCACCAAAAATCATTAATTAATTAATTAAGAAATGATGAAGACGAAAGCAGTTTTGAGTGTTTTAGTGATTATGGCTCTCATAATTTGTGGGGCCAATGCGAAACATGATCCTCGCCAGTGTGAGAAGGAATGCTATGGAGGCTGTTTTGAAGCAAGAAACATAGGCCTATGCGTCCAACAATGCAATAGAATGTGCCAAGAATCTCAAGGCCTTCATTCCAACATTGTGAAGAAGAAAGTAGATAATATTGTGTAGCATCACTTCTTATATACTCCTTTTGTCCCGTTTTATTTGGCTTATTGACAACATGTAGGCCAAATGAAATGGAACGGAGGGAATATCTATCTTTTTTTTATGAATAAACCATGATTCGGTAATTGATGGTATTAATTTCCACCGGAAAATTACGGTAAAATATATTATATTATTAAAACATAAATTTTTTTAAGAATGTATGGTTATTTTTGTTTGTTGATTTAGTAATTGTGCGCCATGTAAAAATTCAGTCATTAGAAACTCAGTTTTAATCAACGATACAATTGTGTGATTTTGAAAATGTCCTTAAAACGAGGCGTTTATCGGTTATTTCAATAGAGATGGATGTTACACAAAAATATAATAAGAGATTCAAATACAACATGTATATATGGTGAGTGATTACATTTATTCCAACAATAAATTAGAGGATTATATATTACTACTATGATTCAAAATATATCATATATAATTTTTTAAGTTAATTTTTTTTATTATAAATATTAATTATGATTAAATTGCAATGATAAACATTATAAAATCTCATCCGGATGTTTAGTTGTTTATTTTTGCACCACTAAAATAAATAAATAATTAGAGGGTAGGACATGAAAAACTAACAACGCCGCTGACGACTGATCGAATATTCCTCAAACCGTGAAATTTAATACTACTAGTAAATTATAATCCCTTCATAGTTGACCGCGGAATATCCACGTGTTATTGACTGGTCCACTCTACAAATTTTGTCCTGAAATTTGTATTTTGACTTGAAAACTGAATCTACTAAATTTAATTACCATTAATCTAGTAAAAGTTTATTTTTGGCGAATTTCACAGAATGGACATCCCAAATGAGCAAATAATTAATTTCTTGAATCAATAATTCAAAATAATACTATTAATTGTGTAATCCTTTAATTCCCTTACAAGATCAGCAGATCCAGGTTTATTAAATCGCAACAATAAAAATCTAAACGTGATAAATAAAACAATCCCATTAAAAAATTATGAATACACGATATACAAAATCCCTCCCTAAAATTTATTTAAATGAAATAAGAAAAAGAACTATATATAAATAGTGACCAAAAATCATTAATTAATTAAAGAAATGATGAAGACGAAAGCAAATGCCTCGAACCGTGTTTTAGAAAGTGTCTAAAATCTCACCCCCCCCCCCCCAAATTCCAACCACATTGTGAAGAAGAAAGCAGATAATATTTTATAGCATTCTATCTTTTTGATGAATAAACCATGATTCCGTAATTGGTGGTATTAACATATATCCATCGGAAAATATATCATGGATTTATATATGATACTATTAATACATTTGAAATCTTGAGAATGTATGGTTATTTTGTTTGTTGATTTACAGAAATATGATTGTGTGCACTGTTAGAATTCAATCATTAGAAATTCAGTTTTAATCAACAATACAATTGTGTGTTACTTAAGTACTCCCTCTGTCCCATTAGAATATACCTATTTTATTATTTTATACCCCACATATATTCAAAAAACATGCTTATTCTAATGGGACGGAGGGAATATAATTATTCCATAATCAGGAAGAAAAAAAATCAGATTTTGAAAATGTCCTTAAAATGAGGCGATCAATTGTTATTTCAATAGCAGATGGGTCTTACACAACAAAATATTGAAATCGACATGTTTTATGGGATGCAGAAAGAGATGTCAAATAATCAATGATTTTGTGCGTGTGTTGGTCTAGTGGTAGGAGATTAAGTTTCGGAACTATATGTCCCGTGGTTGAGTCCTCCATAATACGGTTTTTAAATTTCAGTGAATTAATATTATGTTAAAAAAAAATGATCGACGATCAATTACAATTTGACAAATGTAAAATGTCCCAAGTTAATTCGATGCACAAATATTGGAGTATATGGACCAAAAATGAGATGTTCTTGGATTAGCAAATCCCTAGTTTTAGGGGCTTTACTTTCAGAAATATGATCAATTTTAAGGGTGGGAATTCAGTACGGGTCAGGTACTCGTCCTGAATTTTTCGGGTACCCAAACCCGATAATCTAAAAATTCACTATTTAAACCAGAACCTAAAAGTAATTTCGGGTATCCGAAAAAAAAATCAAAAATTTAGAAGGAAAAAATAATGTTTTTTTTTTCTAGTTTAAATAATGCCTATAGCTAGTTAATGAAGATATTACGTTTGCATAATTGATATAACATCAAATGAAAAAAAATATGAGAACCGGGAGTCCGAAGTGTTAACTTGCTAAGTTACTCCCTCCGTCCCACCTAAAACCTATATTGTCTGTAAAGGAGAATATATGTGAAATATAAAATAATAAAAGAACATTACAAAAAAACACCCAGAATAGTGACGGATTTTAATTACGGAAACAAATCCGTCACCAACTAATGACGGATTTAATTACGGATTGGTGACGGAATTGAATTTTGAGGGCTAATAACGGAATTAGTGACGGAATAGTTACGGACGTTGGCGCGCGTTTCTCGTGCCATATTTGGTGACGGAATTTATGACGGATTTCCCGTCATCAAATTCTGGTGACGGAATATCCCGTCATTAAACAACAAAATTTTATTTTTTATTTTTTTAAATTTCTTTTTTTTGCTGTTAGTGACGGATTTTGTCCATCACGGATTGGAATTTTTATTTATAATTATTATATCTACTTAATTAATACTCCGTATTACGTAAAATTATTTTCACAATTTCTCTTTGTTAACTATAAATTTATAATATTGAGATAATTAATTTTTACTAGGGTTAATTAATTTGTATATTGTTTAATTTTAATTTTCAAATATCCTAAAAAAATGATAAAATAAATAAAATAAAAAATGATTGAAACATTTGTTTGGGCGGGCTCAACATCATTCTCACGAAAATCCCCAATTCACATTCACACATGTTGATCCCTTCTCACTCTTTATTTCGTTTCTAGCATCTTTAGTTTATTAGTCTTTGATTTCAGTTTTGTTTCTATTTTCTTTTGGTTCAAGCTATATATGTTGAAGAGTGGTTTGGTTATAAAGAGAGGTAGTAGTGTGTTTTACGTATTATTGTTACTATTGGGTTGCACATGTTGATAAAGTTATAAGTTGCTCGATGTGTTGATAGGGATGCTAGTCTTTGTACTCTATCTTCGTACGAGATGTTAGAGTGGAAAAGAGACAATTCTTGAGAGTTGGGGTGGATGATTTCGAGTTTTAATCCGTTTGAGTTTGAAATGATGTTGTTTGGTAGTAGACATGAAGTAGCAAGAGAGTAGAGAATAAAGGGTGAGAGAAGTTGTGCCATAGGTTAGGCCTTTGAGAGTTTTTTATTTCAATTGTGTCAAAATTCCTAGTTGTTTTGTAGGAAAAAGGGACATGAATGGTATTTTCCTAATTGAGCACAACATGAATGGAACATTGATTGCAGGTAAAGGAATAGAACATAGAATTCTGATTTGTAGTTATTACACTTGGAAAGTTTTTTCTAATTTGTTTAGTGATGAGCCTTGTTCCTATAATGTGTGAGACCCCTCTAGATTCTGCAGAAGTAGATTACATTTTAGTTGTTTATCAACAATTAAACAGTGGGATTCGACAAGTGTGAGATTCACACGCTAGTATTATATATTATACACATAATTACAATCAGCTCATAAATTGTAACTTTTTGGCTAAGTTCAAGTAATTGATTGCTTTTTATATTCTATAATAGATTGATTTTTTTGGCTATTCAGGTTTTTAAAGTAATGAAAGCGAGTTTGTAATGGGGTCACTGTTGAAGCTATTCAAAAAAGGTATCACAGGTTTGAATTCGACTTTTCATGGTTCAAATTTAAACAAGTATATTTTGATAATTTTCCAAAAATAAGATTATATATTCAAATTACCCTGCCACTCAATATACTGATTCGTTTGACTTTGTTAGTCAGAAGAATTGGCTCAGCATATAAACTAATACAATTTTTTTGGACTTTGATCACTTACATGTTGTATCTGGGACTTTCATGTTTGCCCCTTGTTATTATAATTTCTTTTTCTGGTTTGTGTTAATGCAAGTTTTATTGTATGAGATGATCTCGCAAATAGCGATCTTTTTAGTATTTTCTTTAATTGAAATTTCCTTGTATCCACATATTCATTTACTATATTCTCTTTATTCCATTAAGGTTCTTGAATCTTGATAACACTCTCTTTCCAATCCACTATCCTCTCACAGCCATCAATTTCACCTGAATGGTCTGAAAATAATAAAGGCTCTTGCCTTATCTGTGGGTCAGTTCTATACTTACATGGACAAAGTACAAATTATTTATAAAATTTTCTTTGATGCTTTGCAGATCGTCAAAAAGAAGCACCGTTTAGTGAGATTATTCTGATCAAGTCAGGGGTCCTAAGGAAAGTGAATCAGACATGGTTAGTGTTTACCTCTATGTATTTTCCTTAACAAAAATAATGATATGGTCAATTCCTAAAGTTTGCAGCAAAAAAAATGTATTTCCAAATGTAAGTATGATTCTTTAGTTCTAGTGGTATTGGCATCAATTTGACTTTTTTTTTTCTTTTTTTTTTCAGGAGTTTCTAATTAACATTTGATCAAGGCATCAAAATATCCTTGCTAAAATTATATACTAGTAGCCTTCTCTTATTGTTCAAGGTAAAATTGCTTCAACTTCTATATATTTGCATTTAGTTTTCTTGCCTGCTTAGAAGGCTCTATATTTTTACGGTGTGTTCTCACTCGGTATGGTTAGGTTATTGCCCTCTTGTTCTTTAATTTGGGGGTCCAACTGGTCCAGCTGTGGGGATGAGATCATTAAGACCTAGTTGAGTTCATCAATAGCTTTCCCTTGCTGTTCTTTTAAAATTTTGCTTGAACTTTTATTTATATGCATCTAGTTTTCCTACTTGTTTTTAAGGCTAAGATGAGTTACTTCTATGATGTGCAGCAGAAGCTAATCCAACAGTTGATTTCGCAGTCTTCTCAGTCTTCCGGATATGATGTAACACCTACACCATTTCTTTTGTGACTACTTTGTTTTACAAATTGAATACTAGTTTGAATTATGATATGGTTTAGATATGGAGATAGTTTAGAGTTTGGATATGGATATATATTTGATATGTATTGTTGACGTTTGGCATTCTATTTAATATTATGGACATTAGATTGTTTATGTTACATTATTGTGTGTTTATATTATTAGTTTTCATGTAATATTGAATATATAAGAGTATTAACAGTTTAAAAAAAACAAAACAGAACGGAAAATTATATATATATGAAATTGAGTTTAGTGACGGAAAATTTCATCACCAATTATGTAATAAACACCTAATACAATAGTGACGGATGCTTTCCGTCACCAATATCATGACGGATATAGTCCGTCACCATTAGCCGATGATGGCTTAAGCGTCACCATTCAGCTATGACGGAAAGTCCGTCACAATTCTGTCACTAACTTTAGTGACAAAACTTTTTCCGTCACCATTTGTTTAGCTACACATTTTCTAACAACGGAATAAGTCCGTCACTATTCCTAAAATAGTGACGGATTTTTGCACTTTAAAGACGGAATTTTCTGTCACTAAACGCTGAATTTCTTGTAGTGCAAGCACTTTTGCAAATAGAAGATGCATTAATTAAGCAATTTGTTCTTGTGTTTAGAGGCTAAAAACAAAAAATGATTATCTCCAATATTGAAAAGAGAATTATAGATATGGACTCCATATTCATAAATGGATTGTTCTCGTATTTGGTGGACGGCAAAAAAGAAAAAATATTCACTTATTTTGTGGACTGAGGGAGTATTTTCTTAAAATCTAATATCAATACAATTATTATTTTTAATTCTAATTTAAACGGGTTACTTTTGTGCAAATAAAATAATGGTGCGTGCATGCATATGTACTTCTAAAATAAAATAGGTTCGATGCCTACCATTCTACGTGTATGAATGTATTGTGTTATACTAAAAACAATGAATAAATTCCATAAAAAAATGAACAAAATTATGTAACATTTATGCAATCATAAATATAATATAATTATAACGGTTGTAATAGAAATATAAAAGAGAATTTATTCATCACTTAATTATATTCCATAACAACTTAAACGGCCAGAAATGAACATCACTGTTTGAATCCTGCCCTAGATAAAATCGACCGGGCCGGGCCAAACTCAATCATTTCCGGCGACCTGCAGCACAATCTTCCTATATATCTCCGGGCATGTCAGGCTGAACGGTGGCCGGCGCCGGCGGCATAATACAGTACAGCTTCTGACAAGCGGCGGTGCAACTTTTATCTTCCAATCCACCGCAGACTTTGGAGCAGAGGAAAGGGCAGTCGCTCCACAAATCAGAGTCAGCCTCACCGGCGGGCGTCGGCGCCGGTGTTGGCGCCGGCGTCTGCGACAGAATGCAAAACTGTCTTTCGCAAGCGGCGGCGCAGATTTTGTCGGTCGTTCCGCCGCAGATATCTGAGCAGAGGTAGGGGCATCCTTTCCATATTAATGCAGCTTCTCCCACACTCATCATCACCACCACCGCCGCCATCACCACAGCTACGCTTCTGCTCTTCATTTTCCTTTTTTTTTTTCCTCTGAGTTGTTTTTGCTTGCTTTTGTTATGTTGTTAATCGTAAGAACGTTTGTCTATTTATAGTTCTTTCCGTTGAATAATCTTTCCGTGATTTTCTCGATATTTTGTTTCTAGGGTTTTATTCTTTTTAGATGTTAGATCTCGATTTATTCAACGTGCCTTAATTCAGAAAATTGAATTAAAAATATTTATATTTTGGAAAATAATTCGATTTAAATAGTCTACTTACCATGAGACTGCTCTGTATACTGTATAGCTTGATAATAGTTTTCACTTTTATATGGTGAGTATTTTTACAACAAAAGACTGATAAAAGTGGGAATATTATTTAGCACAAAATCTAGATTTATACTATATTCGCGCTTTGAATTTGTCTAAATTAATGGTAATTAAATTTACTAGATTCAGTTTTCCAGTCAAATACAAAATCTTAGGACAAAACTTGTAGACTGGACAAGTCAATATACATGTATGAATAATTAAAACATTAATAAATATATATTTAGAGAATTGCAATTTCTTAGAGAATATTAATTGATTTGTTAATTACTAATTAACATGTCTAATACAAGATATATAACTTTGTCTAATTAATACAACAAATGTTATAAAACGACCCTAGTTAGCTGAAATTTTGCAAGATAAGACCGAATTGAATAATTTTATTCAATTTAATCTCATGGTTATGTAGGATCGTAAATGAGTGATATACCGAGATCCAGTTAGGCCTGCACTTTTTGTTTATACTTATTATGACTAATGATGAGATATGAATCTCACCCAAAAAAAAACATAAAATTATTCGATTTTTTTCATACTCGTTAATCTTTAAATTGATTAGGGAAGGGCCCGTTCGGCTATCCGCGGCACTCGTGTAGGAAGAGGAGGTGGGCTGTCTGGTCCTGAGTCGTGGCCGGCGTCTAAGTTGGTTCCGTCCATTTTCCGGCGAGTTCAATTTTTCACGGCTAATTCTTTTTCTTTTTTTTTTCGTGTAGTTACAAGGGAAAGAGAGCGAGTGAGAGAGAGATAGTCCGACAAAGAAAGAGAGAGAGAGAATGGGGTAAGTGGGGTATGTGGGTTGTAACATTTTTTCGAATAAATGTTAGTGGGGCCACGTTTTTTTTTTCTTTTTCTTTTTGTCTTATATCTATTTATATTTTGTTTATAAAAAGTGGGTCCAACTTTTAAGCTTATTTTTATCTTTTCATGATATTTTGGGTATGAAAGTTATAGTTTTATAATTTTGAATTCAAAATCTATAGAATTTTTGTTTTGGATATTTTTAAAGTTCACCTTATAATAATTGTTGTTTTTTTTTATTTGAGCAAAAATAGCTGTGATTGGCTTAACAGAAGGAAAATGATTATTGACATAATGTCTTATAGTGTTTATGCCATAATATATATATATATTTTTTTTTTCTTTTCTTTTTTTTATCAAAATTGGATTTTCAAATCCTGTTTCATATTTCCAATTTCATTTTTTTTTACTAATGTGCATGCCCATTGTAAAATCATCTAAACAAATCAATTGAAGATTTATATATAATTGATATCGCTAATTTTACAACTTATTACATCTCATTAATATATAAATAGACTAACTAAAATAAAGAAATAAACTAAATAAAACATGGAAAAAAATTAAATTAAACATAGAAATAAATTAAATACAGAAATGCTCTAACAAAAAACTAAATTAATACAATTAAAAAAATAGATTATTGCGTGTCCTAGTAGGATTAAAACTTCTAATTCTAATGAGTGTAGGATTCCTTGAGTGGCAGTGGCACGGATTAAAACCTAATTATATATACATGTAATGTAATGTGACTGTTTCAAATATCTTGCACCAAAACCTATTAGTAATAAATCAATTAGTGAGCGAAGATGAAGGTTATAGCAGCTTACTTGTTGGCGGTTTTAGGTGGCAACTCCTCCCCCACGAAGGATGATTTGAAGGCAATTCTTGGCTCAGTCGGGGCCGAGGCCGATGACAGCAAAATTGAGTATTTGTTGGAGCAAGCTAGGGGTAAGAATCTCGACGAGTTGATTGAAGTTGGAAGGGAGAGAATGGCTCTTAATGCCCCTGCGGCAGGCGGCGCTGTTTCTGCCGCCGCTCCGACTGGCGGAGCAGGAGGTGGTGTTGCGCCTGCAGTTGAGACAAAGAAGGAAGAGAAGAAGGAAGAGAAACAAGAGTCCGATGATGAAGAATCCTTCTTTAGTCTGTTTGAGTAGATTTGATCAAATTGGTATTGGTTTTTCTCTTTTCTTTTCTTTTCATTTGTCTTTGCTTTCTTATTTAGGGTTTTTTAGCTTATTAATTATTTTAGTCTATTAATTAAGGGTCTCTTGTTTATTGCCAGTACGCTCAGATTTTCATATATAATAAAGTTTTTTTTTTCTTCTTCTTTTATTTATTTATTTTAGTATGAATAATATGTTTACCAATCTTCTCCTTCCAATAATATGCCAACTTTTCTGATAATAAACTCTACATAATTAAGATCTTTTATAATTGTGGCTTATGTTACATACTCGTATTGTAATCCTACAAATTCGTATTGTTCATATCGGACTTGCCTTATACAAGGTCCTATGTTTTGAACCAAATAAAATATTAGGGTGTCATCAGAATATTATACACCCTAATCAATCCTAGAAACAAAGGTTAGAGTGATAGAATAGTCATATAGGACCAGATCAAATGAGAACCTCAGTTCTTTTATTTTTAATCGTGTACCAAATATTAGTTTTCGTTAGTTTTATAGAAATAGCCATGTTATAAAAATAAAAATTGCCATATTATAATAAATTATAATAAACATTAACAATTAAAGATTGAAAATTTTAAAAATAATATACCCTAATTTTAGATTTATCAACCTTATTTTAGCTAATAAAATTTAAATTAAATGTTAAAAAATAACTATGATCAATGAACCCTAAAAAATAATTATAAAATTAAATTAAATCATTATAAATTAAAATTGTTGAATAAAATATATAAAATTTGTAAAAATTATAATTTGGTGTACGTTTTGAACAATAAAATGGGAACTGAGGATCCCAAATTACATAGAATGAGGGCAGCTTTAGTTCAATGATTACACGCGGAGAGCATTAATATATCATGCCACACTAATTAATGGATGCAATTATACACGAATGCTCCCCTACCCATTCACTATGAACACGCTTAATATGTCCACGGCTGACACGTCAAATATTTTTTAGGTTTGATTTTTTTTAGTAAGGTTTGGTATTTTTGGTAAGATTTATTTTTATAAAGCTAGATATATTAATAATAACTTTCATTAAATGTAATACTACCACTTCAGCATGAGCACATTAAGTATGCTCACAATGAGTAGGTGAGAAAAATAAATAATGTACATTGGTACTCATGAACAATATATCACTACATTTTTAGCTTAGAAATGTTTCTTTTTACTGATAAACATCAGTCAAATAACTTGCAAAAGAACACTTAAATACATTAAGGAATGTGGATAAAGGAAGCAAATTGAATCGATTGAGCACATGCATATATCTTAAGAAAAAGCCTTTTCAAGCATTGATTGAATTTAACCAGAGTTACAAAGAAAAGACTCTCTTTTCCAATTTCGAAACGAAAACTGAAAACCCTAAACCCACAGTGACGCCACAAATCGCAGCACGGAAAAGCGGCATCAAATTCGCTCTTGAAATACAGAAATAAACAAACAAAACAAAACAAAACAAATCACGTTGAATGAAATTAATCGAAGAAGAAAAACAACGATATGAGATTAGCGCAATTCATTTTTTGGCAACAAATTTTGGAACTACCTAGACAGAGAGACTGAGCGAGCTAGAGAGGGAAAGAAAACGAACAAGATACGGAGTATAATGTGGTGAAGAGCGACCTGAAGAGAGAAACGGACGCACAAAACCTTTCCATTGGACCACGCAGCTTTACGCCCACGTTCTTCCCTTCGATTTGACCCCCAACGCGGCGGCGGTATGGAGCCGGGAGGGTAGAGACGTAGAGATGAATTAGGGATTTGTGCTATAGGGTTCTGGAATGTGTGAACTGGAAAGGGGATTTCTTTCGTGAGATGCAAATCCGTTTCAACCATTTTTTTTCTTTTTCATTTTTCATTTTTTTTAATACATTATAGTTTTGTTTTGTTTTTTTTTTTTGTTTTGTTTTTGTGAGGCAATAGTTTTGTTCTACTATTTCGTAATTTATTTCAGCACACTTCTTCTTTTTTTTAATTGTTTTTCTTATTTGAGATATTTAAAATTTATTTAAACAATATACCGATTAATTAATCAATCCTAGTAAAAGTTGATTATCTTAACATTATAAATTTATACTTAACAAAGTGAAATGTGAAAATTATTTAAATTAAAATTAATTACTTTAAATAATTAAAATAAATTTTGTAAATCGTAACGGAAAAAATCCATCACCAACAAAAAAAAAATCTTTAAAAAAATAAAAAATAAAAATTTAATTGTTTAATGACGGAACAATCCGTCACCATAAAAAGATGACGGAAACTTCCGTCATAAAATCCGTCACCTAATATGGCGCGATAAACGCGCGCCAACATCTGTAACTATTCTGTTATTAGCCCTCAAAATTGAATTTTGTCACCAGTCCGTAATTAAATCCGTCACTAATTGGTGACGGAATTGTTTCCGTAATTAAATTTCCCGAGTGTTGTTTTGTAGTGGGGGTGGGAATTTGGGTTCGGGTTTTCGGATAGGACAGGATACCCTAACTTGAACGAGTTTTTGGGTACCCAAAATCCGAAAAATACGGTTTTGGATTCAGGTTCTGATAGTGAGATTTGTAAAATTCGGTTATCGGGTATACCCGAACCCGAAAAAAATATCCGAAATCCCGAAAACCCAAAATTTTTATATTAAAATTAAATTAATAAAAATAATATTTAATACTCAATAAATAACATAATTAAGAAAAATAATTAAATAAAATATTACTCCCTTCGTCCCACCCAGAGTGTCTTCCACTACAAAGTAGGAAAAGTAAAGACGGAGTGTACACAAAGGGACTAAACACCAATATAATTATAGCATCAGTTGTATTAATTAGACAAAGTTATCTTGTAGGAGTATTAGACATGTTAATTAATTAATTAATACTCCCAATTATAAAATCGAAACAATAAAATCTAAATGTCATAAATAAAATAATCCCATTAGAAATTATGTATATATACATTATATACAAAACTCCTCCCTAATAAGATTATCCAAATGAAATAATTAGAAATTATGCATACACACGATATACAAAATCCCTCCCTAAAATTTATCCAAATGAAGTAACAAAAGAAGTTTATAAATATTGACCATTAGCAGCACCAAATTAAAATCGTTAATTAATTAATTAAGAAATGATGAAGATGAAAGCAGTAGTGTTGAGTAATTTAGTGATTATGGCTCTGATAATTTGTGGGGCTGATGCTAACCGTGATGATCAGATTCGGTGTCAAAGGGCTTGCTTTGAAAGCTGTGCAGGAAAATTCGTAGACCCATGCGTCATTCGGTGTTTTAGAAAGTGTGAAAAATCTTTCCCCCCAAATATCAACCGCATTGAGAAGAAGAATGCAGATAATTAATACTACCTCCATCCCATTACATTAGTCCTCTTTGCTTTTTGATTGTTCGGCACGCTTTTCCACCGAAACCTAGTACGAGTTTTAAAATATAATTTTGACGTATTCATTTTTTCACGGGGTACTATGACACTCATTGTACCCCGTGAAAAAATGAATACGTCAAAATTATATTTTAAAACTCGTACTAGGTTTCGGTGGAAAAACGTGCCGAACAATCAAAAAGCAAAGAGGACTAATGTAATGGGATGGAGGTAGTATTATTGCATAGCATCACTTCTTATATCTATCTATCTATCTACATATGAATAAACCCATGATGCTGCATGCTAAATAAAACATTTGAAATTTTAAGAATGCATGGTTATTTTGTTTGTCTAGCTATTTCCAATCATTGGAAATTCAGTTTTAATCAACAATACAATTGTGTGTTACTACTTAAGTACAATTCCATAAATCGGGGGAAAAAAATCAAATTTTTGAAAATGTCCTTAAAATAGGCGCAATCATATGTTTAACGAAAAAGCAAAAAAAAAAAAATTTTTTTTGTTACAGGTACGTTTTTAGGTCAAATCAAAACAATTTTAGGTGAAGTTCATATCTCATCAATCATCATTAGTCATAAATATAAGCAAAAAGTGTAGGCCTAACTCAGGCATCTCGGGATATCACTCGTTTACAATTTAACATAGTAAACATAAGATTAAATTGAATAAAATCAATCGATTTAGCTTTATCTGCAAAATAAACGTCCATTAATAGAATAATAATTAAGCGATACGATGTTAACTTCAAATTTTCAGTTAATGGTTGATAGGATACGGCCCAGTTACTAGGCCCAAGCACCGACCCAATATAATTGGACCTCGACAAATAAGTTCGGCCTATTGAAAGGCCCAGAAGACACTTTGGCCCAATCCAGCAACGCGGCCCAACAACATAGAAGCTCGGCCGACCTATGATCTTCAACCCACGATCGCTGAGGTGGCACCCCACGACCTCGGCTGCAACTGCTGCTAACTGCTGCTGGATGCCTATAAATAGTGATGCTAGGATAGATTGAGAGATACACTGTAATAGTTACTCGAACATTAATACAAGAATTCTCTCCTTTCTCGTGGACGTAGATCTAACAAAATATCGAACCACGTAAAAACCTCTCGTGTTCTTTATTTTTCCTTCGTACAAATCACTCTAAAATTCCACGATCGATCAATGGTCGTTTAGGCAAAGTTATCTTTTACTGTTAGATATGTTAATTAATTAATATTTTCTAAGAAATTGCAATTTTCTAAATATCTATTTATTAATGTTTTAATTATTCATACATGTATTTGATGAGTGATATCATTTATTCCAACAATAAATTAGAGGATAATATAGATATTTAGTGTTAGATCGGCCCAGAAGATGGGAGACTTCCCAATGAACCAAGTGAGGAGGAGAGTTATAATGGGGCTGTAGGCCCAAACCAAAAGACAAGTGAAGCTCGTCCCAGGCCCAAACGCAAGATCAAGAAGCCCACTAAATTTGAAGGATTCGTATTAGGCTGACTTAGCAGCAGAGTTGTTCTGAGTTGTTCTGTAGTTTTTCTCCAGAAGGCAGTAGGCCATTAAATGCTTTGAACTCTTGTCTTTTGATCATTATGGAATGAAATAGTTATCTCCTTCTATCTTCTTCTGCTCTTGTTTCTCTTTTCTGGAGTTTGAACTAGCTCAAAGTAGTTCTGCCATTGTTAAGAACATAACATTTAGCTCATTGAATTATTTGTCCCAATTTTAGTGTTTGGAATTCATTATAATAATTTTTAGTTTTATGAAAAAAAAAATGTTGATTTAGGACACGGTTATAACATCAAAATTTCCGGATGCATGTTTAGTTTTTTTTATATTTTTGCACTACTATCAATGTACTTTCTCTATCTTATGCTAATTGTCCCCTATATTGAATATATGTAATATATAAAATAATAAAATGAGACAATTAGCATGAGACGGATTGAGTATACTATTTAATGTCATGGGATCATCTATTGCCTATCTACGTGACATCTTCTGTTGTATTTGTGGATGGACGACACATGACAAACCCTAGAGGTTTAGAAATTTTCAAGGTTAGGGTCTATATTTTCCTTATATAAATCTTGAATCATCAATCATTGATTATGCCACGTGTCTTTCATTTACAAATGCAATAGACGATGTCACATAAATAGGCAATAGAGGATCCGATCCGCTATTTAATTAGAGGGCAGGACATGAAAAACTAACATCTCCGCAAGTTCGAATATTCCACAAACCATAAAACTTAAAAATAACTTATAATAATCCTTTCATAATTGACGTAGAATATCCACGTGTTATATTGACTAGTCCAGTCTACAAGTTTTGCACTAAAATTTTGTATTTGACTTGAAAACTGAATCTATACTAAATTAATTTAATTACCATGCATTTACAAACTGGCTCAGATTCCCTATTATCCTAAATAATATATATATATATATATATATATATATATATATATATATATATATATAAAGATTGGTTTTTATGGTAAGATTGGTTATCATACGTATAAAATTTTCGGGATGGGATCCTCCGTCCCTAAATTAGTGTCCTAATAGTGTCCCAAAAATCGATTTCTACTAGTTTCATATTATTTTTTATAAAAATAAAAATACTACAATATAGTAAATCATAATAGACATCTATAAGAAAAAAATTGAATTTTTTTTGAAATTATAGTAATTTTTTTTGAATTTTTCAACTATAATATACTAATAAAAGTGAAATTAAATGCTAAAAAATAATTATAAACCCTAATGGAGATGGGTGAACCCTTGAAAATAATCATAAAACTAAACTTAATCATTATAATTTTTTTTTATTATAAATAAATAAATAAAATTAATAAAATTTGCATTTTGGGACACCATTGGGACACTATTTTGGGGATAGAGGATCCCAAGTGAAAATTTTCCGCAGGGTTGATTAAAAATTTTATATTGATGATCTCTGTTATAGAAAGAAATATAATTATCATATAATTTGAGGAGATTTCTTATATCATCGGTTTATTTATGGCGAATTTCACAGAATGGATAGCCCAAATCAGCAAATAATTTCTTGAATCAATAATTCAAAAATAATAATAATTGTGTACGTAATCCTTTATTTCCCTTACAAGAGCAGCAGATCCAGGATTATTAATTAAATCGAAACAATAAAATCTAAATGTGATAAATAAAACAATCCCATTAGAAATTATCCAAATGAAATAAGAAAAGAACTAAAGAAGTATATATATAGTGACCATTAACGGCACCAAAAATCATTAATTAATTAAAGAAATGATGAAGACGGTGTTGAGTATTTTAGTGATTATTATGGCTCTGATAATCAGTGGGGCCGATGCTTACCTTGATGATCGTTTGTGTGATAAGGCTTGCTATTTACGCTGTGGTTTTGGAGAAAGAAACGAAAGCAAATGCCTCGAACCGTGTTTTAGAAAGTGTCGAAAATCACACCCCCAAATTCCAACCACATTGCGAAGAAGAAAGTAGATAATATTGTATAGCATTCTATTCCCTCCGTCCCGTTCGAGACGTTATATGCAACGTCTCGAACGGGACGGGTAGTATCTTTTTTATAAAAAAATATATATATATATTCACCGAAAATCACGGATATATATATGATATGATACGATTAAAGCATTTTAAATTCTAAGAATGTGTGGTTATTTTGTTTGTTGATTTACAAAAATCTATATAGTTGTGTGCAATTTCACAATCCAAACATTAATTAGAAAATCAGCTTTAATCAACAATACAATTGTGTGTCACTTGAGTACAATTCCAAAATTAGGAGGGGAAAGAAATCAGATTTTGAAAATGCCTTTAAATTAGACGATTATCTATTATTTCAATAGGAACTGGATGTTACACGAAAATGCAAAAGAATATTCAAATGACAATAAATTTCTTTTGCGTGTGTTGTAAGTACAAATGTAAAATGTCCCAAGTTCGATGCACAAATATTGGAGTATATGGACCAAAAAGGAGATACTCTTGGATTAGCGAATCCTTAGTTTTAGGAGTTTTGTTTTGAGGAATATAATTAATTTAAATATCTATTTATTAATGTTTTAATTATTTATACATGTATATGATGATTGATGAGTGATAATACTTATTCCAACATTAATTAGAGGGTAATATAGATATTTATCACATTGGATTATTTGTCCCAATTTAACTGTCTCAAATTTATTATAATAATTTTTATTTTTATGAAAAATATTAAATGCTGATTTAGGACACGATTATAACATCAAATTTTCTGGATGTTTAGTTATATATTTATACATTGCTATCAATCAATATATATATATATATATATATATATATAGGGAACGGTTCATGTGCTAATAAATCCCGGCGTGTTAAAATGTTAAAAATGCTTAAAGGTATACAAAACTATGCTTAAATATGCATAAAATTATGCTTATTATATTATTGTGCTTTTAAATGTACCAATTCATGCTTAAATGAAATTATGCTTATTGTACCTTGAAATCATGCTTAAATCAATGACAACCATAGATTTGATTAAGATCAATAGTCCAGATTCATTCCTATTTAACACACCAGGATTTATTAACATATGAACCAAACTCTATATATATATATATATATATATATATTAATTTAATTACATGGTAGGACATGAAAAACTTGCTAACATCTCCGCACAATCGAATATTCCACAAACCCTAAAACTTAATAACTTAATTACAATCCTTTCATATTTGACGTAGAATATCGACGTCTTATTGACTAGTCTAGTATACAAGTTTTGTCCTAAAATTTTGTATTTGACTTGAAAGCTGAATCTACTAAATTTAATTACCATTTAGACAAATTCAAAGCCCGAATATAGCGTTTGCTCATCACATAGCTAGATTTGTAGTAATAATAGTCTTCCACTTTTATCTTTCTTCTTCTTTTTAATTATCACCGTATAAAAGTGAAAACTATTATCAAGTTAAAAGCAGCTTATGCTAAATAAATATAACTAATCAAGTAAGCTATTCAAATCGAATTATATATTTTCCAAAATGGAAAGATTTTATTTTTTATTTTTTAATTAAGGCACGTTGAATGAATCGAGATCTAACAAATAAAGAGAGTAAAACCCTAAAAACAAGTAATCTAGTACAAAATATCGATAAAATCTCGGAAAGATTATTCAACGGTAAGAACTATAAATAGACAAACATTTCTTACGATTAACAACACAACAAAAGCAAGCAAAACAATTCAGAACAAAGAAAGAAAAAAAAAAAAGAAAAAAAAGAAAGAAAAGAAAATGAAGAGCGGAAGCGTAGCTGTGGTGATAGCGGCGGTGATGGTGATGATGAGTGTGGGAGAAGCTGCATTAATATGGAAAGGATGCCCCTACCTCTGCTCAGATATCTGCGGCGGAACGACCGATAAAATCTGCGCCACCGCTTGCGAAAGACAGTTTTGCATTCTGTCGCCGACGCCGACGCCGACGCCGGCGCCAACACCGGCGCCGACGCCCGCCGGTGAGACTGTCTCTGATTTGTGGAAGGACTGCCCCTTCCTGTGCGCCAAAGTTTGTGGTGGTTTAGAAGATAAAAGCTGCACCGCCGCTTGTCAGAAGCTGTACTGTATTATGCCGCCGGCGCCGGTCACCGTTCAGCCTGACATGCCTGGAGATATATAGGAAGATTAGTGCTGCAGTGCGCGGAATTGATTGAGTTTGGCCCGGCCCGACCCGGCTGAATTTATATCTAGGGCAGGATTCAGACGGTGATGTTCATTTCTGGCCGTTTAAGTTGTTATTGAATATAATTAAGTGATGAATAAATTATCTTTTATATTTCTATTACAACCGTTACGATTATATTATATTTATGGTAGCATAAATGTTACATAATTTATTCATTTTTTTAGTACTCCCTCCGTCCCGGACCACTTGGCCTGTTTGACTTATTGACTTTTTGGCACGTATTTCCACCAAACCGAGAAACGGGTTATAAGATATAATTTTGAAGTATTGTTTCTTCTACGGGATACTATGAGTGCACAGTACATTCGTACACATAGGAAGGTAATAAGCCTCCAACCTATTTTATTGTAGGAGTACATGCATGAACGCACACCACTAATTTTACAATGAACAAACCCTTAATCGAAACAAAAAAAAAATGATATATAAATTTGTAATTAACCACTATAAATATAGGCGCCCTGAAGGCAAAATAAAAAATTATTTTGAATTCTGCAAATTTAATCCATCGGCAAATTATTCCATTGCCAATCCGTCGGCATACCCAAGTTATTCCTCCAAATACACAGGTCTCGCTAAACCGTTGGCAAAGAGTCGTTATTTAGCTCATGTTTGGTTCAAGTTTTTTTTTATATGGAAAAGGAATTAAGTAATTGATTCAATTACATTTTGTTTGGTTTGAGTAATAAGTTATCAATTTTCCTTACTTGAGGGTAACTCAATCCATTACATTGTAACCCCTCTAGAAGGAGGGGAAACAGGGAGAAAGGGAACCCCTCACAAGTGACTCTCTTTCTACTATTGAATCAAACACTCAATAAAAGTAACCATTATCATTATCATTCCCTTACTTGACTTGATTCTATTCCGTTTTCCGTGACCCAACTTGAATCAAACGAGCACTTAACTTCAGCTTTTAATTCTCTCGCCATTCCGTCGGCAAGAGTACGGATTTTTGTATGTGAATATTGATCTAGAACGAGATTCAATATTATTTGATTAAATGAAAATACTTTGATATCGAAAGTGTTAACTTAAAGTTTTTTTTTTTCCTTTCTATATGTTGAAAATGTAATCATCAAAAATTATAAAACTTCACATTGGGCCCAATTGTAAGACTCACATTGGGCCCTCGTTGACGTAGCCCAGGCCCGTGGGCATAGGTGTTATCTTTAGAGATGTGTGTTTTGGAGGAATAACTTGTGAAATCCTTCGTAAGTTCAGGAATATTAGTCAAAACATATGTATATAAAGTTTTATATTAATATTTTATATGAATGTTATAAACCTATATCAAAATTAAGAATTTTTTATTCTTATCATCATGTGTACAACTCTGCTCTATAACCTCTTAATGTACATACTAATATCGCTATTTGATATTTGATGAAAAACATTTTTGTTTTGATGTAACGTGGCGCGGTGATTTAATTCAATGAAGCAGTGCCATATACTCCCCCATCCCACTTTAAATGACATTTTTTTTAAGGACGTTCCACCTTAAATGACACATTTCTTTTTTGAGAAATAATTAGACATTTAAACACTCAATTAGTATACAAATTAGGGCTCACTCAATCAGTATACTCCCTCTGTTATTTTTTACTTGTCTCGTTTTATTATTTTATACCACTCATATATTCAACAAATGAGATATGTCAAAAATAATAGAGGGAGTACAAATTAGTACACTCAATTCGAAAATAAAATATAAATAAAGCATTATTTTATTATTAATCACATACACTTTAAAACTCTCTCTCTCCTTCCTTAATTCCCGTGTCGAAACGAAACGGGTCATCTAGCATTGGCATATCGGCATATCATCTACTACGTATGTATGTGTATATATATTAAATTAATTAGTAATGATATTGAGTTCCCCTATGCATTAAATAATAGACCCATGCATTAGTACCCAAAACAAAACATTGAATGCAACCCAAAAAGGAAAAAAGTCGTAGCAAAAAAGTCTTAGACGCCGATTTATTAGTTACTATTACGAGTAGAATTAACTATGCGTGCAAGAAAGTATTTTATGTAAACCCTAAAGTACCCCTGAGAACAAACCTATATATAGAAGCTGCTCCATGGAGCTCCATATATTCAATATCAAGTGCAAAAATGAAGATCTCTTCTTCTAGTTACTCCTTCACTATTATAACCCTTTTCCTTTTCCTCATTGTTGGTAAAACTTCCTCTCAAAACACTAAATGTCCGTTTCAGTACTTCTACCCACTTGGCGACGGCATAACAGATATCGGGGACTCTGTCAAAACTCTGCCGTTTGGGCCTCGTCTTCCACCCACACGTTACCCTTACGGTAAAACCTTCCCCGGCCGCCCTACCGGCCGTTGGTCTGGCGGCCTCGTTACCTCCGACTATGTTGGTACGACAAAATGTTATGTGACTTATTTATATAATTCTCGAATATTATGAAAATATTCATGCACGTACTTTTTGCAGCTCGGGCCATCGGCCTTCCGAACATTAAACCGTACTTGTCGTTGGATACCGTTAGGAGCTACGACGGAGTTATATTTTCCGTTGAAGGAAGCACGGTTCTTGATACTTCATTTTTTAACTCTAGGGGCATTATTGTCCCTCCATATAATACTCCTCTCAGCACTCAAATAAACCGGTTCAGGAATTACGTCAATCCCATTATCTGCAGGAATCAGATAGGTTGATTCCGTTACTTTATTCTTAAATTTATTATTCTATAAATGTGGTGCATGCAATTATGTTATTGTACGTAGTAATAATTAAATTTGTTGATGTGTAATCAGATTGTAAAAATAGGCAGCCTCAAAACGCCGTCGTAGAGTTTAAGTTCTCCGAAGCAAATGACGTGGCATACGCATTAGTGCAAGGCAGGTCCATTCAAGAAGTCACAAGTTACGTGCCCCTTATAGTTCAAGCCAAAGTGGATGCTGCAAGAGTAACATTTTCTTTCGTTATTTATTTTCATTTCTCTTGATCTTTGTATCTCGGTTTTGGATTGCACCCCTCGTGCTGTGTCTGAATAAAATTTACTTACATAAATTGATGTGACGCAGGAGGTGATCAGGTTGGGTGTCACACGATTCGTGTACAACACGGCCGCTCCTATAGGGTGCTTTCCGTACATTCTAACAACGTTATTTAGCAACGACCCGAAGGCCTACGACGAACAAGGATGTTTGAGGGCCGTGAATGATCTCATTGTGTCCATGAACACTGCTCTTCAGACCGCTTTCAACGGTCTGAAAGCAGAATTCCCTACTCTCACCATACTGGGTGTTGATTACTATGCACCTGCAAGAGCTTATATTAACCAACGGTCTGTCACGGGTAAGTCATGCTCGATTTATTAGAATTGGGTCATTTACTCCAGTAAAATATATATCTTATAAGAGGGGAGTGTCATTCTATCTATATGTAGAGACTGGGACCTTATTCAAGTCGAAGTGAGACAAACTTCAACACGATTAATGTTCCACGCGGAATATATTACAAGGACAAGTACTCCTATCAGACCGGCCTGAACCCTAAATTGATAGACATTAATTAGGGTTTATTTTTGACAAGTTTAGTTATAACTGATGAATACTAGTTAAGATAAAAAATAAATGGAAAAGGACCATAGCCTATAATTTGACATGAATTAATTAAATAAATAAATACTTTCAATATTTTATTACTTTTTGCATTTTTTATTTTACACTAATACAAGTATCCACGTGTATACGTAAAAGGTACGAGTGGGAATTCAGCATTGAAATCTTGTTGTGGAATTGGAGGGAGATATAACTATGATAGTGCAAGGTTTTGTGGAAGCTTAAATGTTCCGGTTTGCCCCGACCCGAATAATTATATATTTTGGGACGGGTTGCACTTTACACAAGAAGCCCATCTTCGTATTGTGAGCCCAATACTTAACGCTACTCAACTGCACTTCAACATAAATCCTCTTCTTGAATTATTTCTTTTTTATTTATATCCTCATAATATGTTATAGGTGTCACGTGGAGTTGGCGATTTTTACTTATTTATTGCAAAACGTTAGTTATGAATAGAGGTGCCCACGGTTCCGGAACCGGAACCGAACCGGAACCGAACCGACGGTTCCGGTTCCAAGATGGCCGGAACCGAAACCGAACCGGAACAGTAACGGTTCCGGTTCCGGTTCGGTTCCGGTTCCGGAACCGGATAGGAACCGACTTTTTAAAAAAAAATAAAAATAAATTTTGTTCGATTATGATTCAATGCTTCATTGTTTATTGATTTAATTTTAATTGTAAGACAATTCAAATTATAAAATGTAAAAAAATACTTGAGAGTGAGATTGTATAATTTTTATTTATTTATTAATCCTAAACCCTTGGATATCACATGTCGATTCCAAGGGCCGAGCCTCGTTAAAACCTCCGTGAGGAAAAAGAGTACTCGTCTAAGCATTTTAATAGACCACTACATATTATCAAAATCAAAATCGTCGTCGAAATCATCCGTTTCTTCAGAGGCATCGGTGTCGGTTTCTGCTTCGGTGGTACTGATTGCATCATGTTCAAAGACCTCATCCCATTTGTTCTCTTGCTCACGGTGTTCGGCTAAAGTGTAGTCCTTAAGCAATACTTGAGCTTCGAGATTCCGTGGGGTCATCGTTGATCGTCTTTCGTCTAAAGTATACCCTCCGCTGCTAAAAGCTTGCTCGACCGACACTGTCGAGGCAGGAACAGCAAAGAGTTCTCGAGCCATTATGGATAGGATTGGGTATTGAGCTGTTCTTCTTGACCACCAATGCAAAAGATCTTGATTGTTTGGACCTGCACTTGTTAGTTCTGATGCAATAACCGGTTCATTTAAATATATAGATAATTCATCGTTTTGAGCGAGTCCGGATGATCCCCTGTTTTGGAAGAAAGAATGGAGTTGTTGGGCCCGTTGACTCTGAGAACTAATTCCTAAGTCCATAGATGGCCTTGGTCTCCTGCTATGTTCAAAACCTCCAAAAGAACTCCCATATTTCTCTACGAAGTGGTTATACAGGTACCTAAGGGATGCATCTAAGTTTCCCTTAATAAGATCTATGGAAGGCAAATCTAACCCATCCTTACCCTTCCCCCCTGCGAATCTCATCTCCCCCAAAGCATTGTAATAGAATTCTAGGAGCGATATCACACCATCAAGCTTTAGATTGGGATCGAGGATTGATGCCACTAGGAAAACATCAGGAATAAAAGTGAAGTACTTCAACCACTTCAGAATCATGACACCTACAGTTTTTTCGAGCTCATCTAGATAGCTACATTCTTCAAACTTAAGGGCAATGACAACCAAACGATAGAGGACACGAGGCGATGTGGGATAGTAAACACCTGAAAGTTCCTTAGTAGCAGTATCGAAATCTCCTAACAATTCGATAACCTTATCACAACTAATCCAATGAGTTTCCATGAGCAGATGGTTTGTCTCGACTCCAAAAAAACCACACAATTCCTCCTTATAACCTTCGGTTTCTCTAAGCATCTCGTAGGTTGAGTTCCACCTAGTGCAGACATCTACGTTGAATTCCTTACTACGGCCTCTCTTAGATTTAATGAACTTAATCCAGGATCTATGCAGTTTGGTTTTGTCTCTAAGCATGGTGATAGCTTTCCTAATGGGGGTGATAGACTGCTCGAGCAATTTCAAACCATCTTGAACACATAGATTAAACACATGACAGATGCAACGAGTATGAAAATATTTTCCTGCTAAAGCGGGGTTACAATGAGCTATCAGCTCAGGCACCGCCGCAGTGTTAGCAGATGCATTATTGAAACCGATAGAAAAAAATTTTGTGAGGAGAGAGAATTGTTTCAAAACTTTGATGATGCAGAGTGCAATATTGGGGGCAGTGTGTGCACAATTGAATTTTCTAAAGCACAAAATCCTCTTGCATAAATACCAGTTATCATCAATCCAATGCACAGTTATGCCTAGAAAAGAATTTTGATTGAATGCACATGTCCATATATCGGAACAAATAGATACTCTGAAAGGAAACTTAGCAAACATATCTCGAAGACACTTCTTATACCTTACCGATAGTTTGTAAATAGTACGGGTCATGGTAGTGCGAGAGATTTTCATTGCAAGAGGTTGATAACCAGTACGTATAGTATTTTGAAAACGCATGCTATCAGCAAACTTAAAAGGAAGAGACTCAGTAGCAACAAACTTCGCCATGACTTCCCTAGCAATAATATTGTTGTACTTAAAAAGAGTAAGGTTAGAGTTACCTCCCGCCGTGGCGAGTTGTGTTTGTTGGAGGTTTGCCCCTCCGCCTTTCTCCTTCGCCGCATGCTTGTTGATTGCATGCTTCTTCAATGTTCTGTAACCATATTCTTTTCCCCACGTGTAACTCTTATCACAAAAATTGCAAAATGCTTTCCACGTTGACTCTTCGCCATCCACTCCGGGGAATTCCCTCTTCGTGAACCAACGTTTGAATACGTCTGGGCCTGGGATTTTTCCATTAACGAGCTCCGGTATTGCTCCTCTGTTCATGGGACGTCGCTCAGGTTCATGTTGATCTGCGCCTAGGCCTCCGTCGCCGTGCTCATCCATGTCATCGTCCTCGTCGATGTCGTAGATGGTTTCGTGCTGGGTGGGTCGAGCTCGAGCTTCTTCCTCCTCCTGTAATTGTCGAGCAAGGCATTCGTCTTCTTGGCATTGATCGAAGTTGAACGGGGGGGAATCGTAGTTCATTTCATCTTGAGAACGGCGATACCCTTCGAATTCATTTGGGGATGATGTGTAGGGAGAGTAGTATGAATCATCTCCTTGATTTTCGTTGATCACAATACCCTTACGAGCATTTTTTCGTGGCACACGTTGTGAAGAGGTGGGCGGCACCTTACTCTTGCCTTTGTCACCTCCGGCTCCAGAGGTGTTTCCGGTTCCACGGCCTCCACGTGCAGACATTATGATGATGATGATGATGAAGTGAGAGATTGAGACTTTGAGAGTGTAAAAAAGAAAAGTGTATGTGTTTGTTGAAGATGAAGAATGATGGATGAAATAGAGATAATAGACTAATATTTTGCTACAAAATATAAAAAGATCTTCAGAGATTGAAAGAATAAGAGAATTGAGAGATTGCTCGATTGATTCTTGAAGGTGTGAGGAAATGAGTTGAGATGGGGGGTGTTTATAGGTGGAGTCGTAGTCTCGTAGAGATGGTGGTAGAATTCGTGGCAATTTTTTAAAATTTGAATTTCATAATCGCTAGTAGCTTGCAGTCTTGCATGCATGCGCCTGCTCCCTGCCATCTGCCCATCACCACCAATGCATGAAGTTGGCCCCCCACCTGCAAGGAAAAATTCAAACTTTGAATTTGATGATTAAAAATAAATAAATAAATCAAATTAAATGCTTGGCAGCTTGCAATTTTGCATGCATGCGCTTGCCATCACCAATGCATGTCGCCCCCCCCCCCCCCCTTGCAAATTCAGCAAATAATGGTGCTATGCTGCAGAGTGCAGACGCTCCTTGGTTCCATTCGGTTCCACCCGGTTCCCACGGTTCCACCCGATTCCGATGAAGTTATTTATCAAAAAATATTAATTTTTTTATCCTTCTCATTACTAATATGATACTTAATAATTATTATTATTTTGTGTATAAATTTTATTTATACTTAATATATTTTTTCATAATATTTTTTGTATTTAAAAGCATCTACAATTAATTTCACTTTGATGACAATATGACATCTTTTATGTAAATTGTCATATTCAATTCTTCATCATCATGTGACATTGTTTATTATTAATTTAAAGATATTTTTTGTATTAGTCTTATTTATTTTAGCTTATTAAATTGTGAATTATAAATTAAATGATAAAAATATTTAACTTTACAAATATAACATTTCCATATAAAAAAATGTAACACACTAATCAGTAATCATATGTTACATCAAATAAGTATACAAATACAAGTATAATATTGAAACATAAAATAAAATTAGAATTTAAAAAAAAAAAAAAAAAAAAAAAAAACCGGTTCTTTTCGGTTCCGAACCGGAACCGAACCGTCGGTTCCCGGTTCCAAACTTTCGGAACCGAAACCGAACCGTCGGTTCTACCGGTTCCTCGGGTCGGTTCCGAACCGTCGGTTCCGGTTCGGTTCCGGAACCGCCCGGTTCCGGTTAAAAACCGACGGTTCGGTTCCGGTTCCGGTTCCGGTGGGCACCTCTAGTTATGAATACGAAAATAAAATGATGAGGTCTTGTTTAGGACAAAGGATATCGTGCAATTAAAAATAATAAGTTTAGTCGATTAAGTATGTTGTTGTTGTATAATGTTCTCTCCGTTCATGATATTTAATGTATTGTGAATGCGATGATGTTTTAAAATATCAGAGTGTTTTAATTGCAGGTTCATTTAATATTTTTAATTGTGTTAAAGTGTTAAAAGGTTTTAATTATGAACTAATCTTATATTTTTAGTGTTTATTTATTATAGGGTCTATTACTTAAAGTGGAAAGATTCAATAAATTATGCATATGCAAATATAATATTAGTGTGAATAGATTGTGGATGGAGGGAATAAAATAGGTTTTCTGCCACTGAAAAAATGATAATGCATATAAAAGTACTGTATTATTGAATTGCATTGTGCATGGATTTGAAGGTTTTAAATTTGCCGTGTCATTTTGGGGCATTCTCTAACTAATCGGGATATATAGATTATTTAGAGAATTATTAAATTTTTGAATAAGATATGATAAAATTAAATTATCATATATATTTGATGATTGATTTTAATCTACAATCCTAGGAAAAACTGTGGGTCCAGAACTTTCGGATAGTATATTCTATTACAATCTTAATTAGTAGATATGGTTATTTAGTTGCATAAAATATGATTATTTAGTTGCATAAAATTAGTCAATTTACCTTTGCAAAATGTTGTGTGCAGATTATAAGAAAAATTAATAATATTCAAACCATAAATTTGCTTATTTGCCGAAGAATAGTCAAATCCGATTCTTGAATGAATTTATTCATAATGTGCAAATCCGATTCTTGATTTTGTTTCCAAATAAGGCTAATAATATTTGACCTCATGACAATATGGTACGGTCTATAGTATTATATATATATAGAGAGAGAGGGAAGATCAAATAAAAAACCATCTTTCTGTAAAAAATAAGAAATAATCTGATTCATTCATTTTAGACAATCTATGGTCAATTTTTATTTATGTATTTTAATTAATATATTACCTTATATAATATTTGGAAGGATATTATCGTATTTTCTCAATTTCTCTCAAAAGTGGACGGTTTATTCCTTAAACATAGGAATTATTCACCTTCTTTCTTATCTATATAATTCTGCAAATTATTCATCTTCTTTCTTTTCTCACAAAGAAAAGAAATACTCTCATAAAGTTTCTAGCCGACTAGATCAAATCTAATTGTTTATATCTCAAACAACAATCCTGTCAGAGTTCAACATCCATTAACTAGGACGGAGATTTCTAGCGTCAAATTTGAATCAGTTAAAAGATAACGCGATTAACGTCTTCTCCAACCACGTTGTGCAAAAGAAAAACAAAAAGCTACGATTCGGTTTTTTTTTTTTTTTTTTTTTCATCAACACTTTTTTATGTTTGTGGTCTATTATTTAGTTCAGATTTTATCATTATTTTTCTTCTCAATATTATATTACGTTGGATTATTAAAAATTAATTGTGCACAATTTTATTTTATTTTTTCAAAATGCATTATCATGTTCATATAATGCATTACCACCATTCCGAAAATGCAGTACATTATTTTAGACAATACGATAGTTTTGATACAGTCAACCACCATATATAATAATTTTGGAAATGTTTGCATTATAAAATAACAATAAATGCATTAAAGGCATACTAATAATGCAATATTAGAGAATTTGCATAACATATATGCACCATGCATATTTTCTGTTATATAAGATAATTGCATTATAATAATAAAAAATGCACTAAAATAGACTGATAATGCATTATCGAATGCTTCTATATAACTTATGTTCGACAAACACAATGTATATATTTATTTAAAAGACAAGTGCATTATGATGCAATCTTAATGCATTATAAATGGGAAAAAAATGCATTATAAACATGTACAAAATGCTATAATGCAATGTCAAATGCATTATAGATATACTTATAATGCAATATTAAATGCATTATAAATGGGAAAAATGCATAATGCAATGTCAAATGCATTATAAATATATGCATAATGCATTACGGCAGGGATTACAAATAAGAAACCAATTTTATTAATTTTCATTCACAAAATGAAAAGAATATATTTTAATCTTAGGAATGGTTTCAATTTTTGGGAATGTTGTAACCCATATCCCTAGATTTCGGCTTCTTCCTTAAATTAAGGATATAGTTATTTATATCCTTTTACTAAATTACCCTTTTTTAATACAAGATGATGGCATAGTTCATAAAATCAGATAAACGTAAATTTTTACATATTAAATATTGACCGTTAGATCTTAAGTGATCAATGGTTCAAGATACTTCTTATTTCTTATTTTAAATGAGCTTTTTACCAAAACTCACCCCTATATATATATATATATATATATATATATATATATATATATATATGAATAATGATCCCCTACCCACCGTGGGCATGCTTAATATGCTCACGGATGACGCGCGTGGCGGTAAAATATTTAAGGAAAATCATAATTAACATACCTTATAAAAATAAACTCTACCAAAAAAACTAAACCCTAAATGGAAATATTATTGACGTGACACTGTCACGTCAGCCGTGGACACATTAAGTGTGCCAACGGTGGGTAGGCAAGCATTTCTATTACATATATTAATTTATTGACAAAACATTTATATTGAATCCAATACCAAAAGTAATTAATTGCAAAATCTATTTAAGAAATTCAAAATCTCTTTCAAGGATTCGTTCCAAACACTAATATAGAGTGAATAAATAGTACTGAAATGCAGGTTTCTCCAGCAAACAAAATCTTCCAAGAAAACAAATTCAAAAGAAAAAAAAATTAAAGAAATAGAAAATGGAAAACAAAGGGCTTTATGTTGTGAAAATACTAGTGGTTTTGGGTATTATATTTTTTTGTGTAGGTTGTGATGCACAAATGAGAGAAAAGAAAAATAATGCATTGAATGATTGCATTCTCAATTGTTATGAAGGTTGTTTGGATCCATGGCCTCCAAGACGAAGTGATTCCTATTGCGTTCCTAATTGTACAGCCGAATGCAAGAGAAGGTTCAAACCACCACAATCGGAGGTTAGCTATGAATTCAATCATCAAAATTGAAACATATAATACTCCATATATATAAATTAATTGTAATAGTCTATATATCGATTTCGGTTTCAGAATAATAAGAGGCGGAGGATCGTGTCCTCTTTTTTTCCATATAAATTTTAGTTCATGTACTGGTCGTTTATATATATCGCAAGATCGAGATGAAAAAATGTTTGTAGAATTTATGTAACAACTATTATGGGATGGCTTTGAGATCTTCTATAATACATCGATCGTGTTAAATAATCTTATTATTCCCGTATTGTTTACAAAAATGTGTTTTATTTTAATATTCTTCGAGAAAAAAAAAAAAAAAAAAAACTATATATAATAGGCTCGTTCAGTTGTCAGGAAAGTAAAGTTGTTAAGGAATATAATTCTGCGAAATATTATTTTGAGGAAAATGAAATAGGGAAAGTAAAATTTCGAGAAATATGATTCTGAGAAATACGATTATTCAGAATCTGAATCATAATCCAGTAGCAGCGTAAGGGTCCGCCGAAGAAGTTGAAAGCTGGTCGCCTTTGGAATATGATTAGGGCTCCTAGGTGGCGCATTCGTGGAGGTAAACCGAAGGAAGAGCAAAAGGAAGGTTGGGTGGAAGAGAGAAAGTGAGATAAAAAATAAAATATAAAAGATCATCAGAGAGCAAAGTAGTTTACCCTTTGCACCTCAGAAAATGGGTAGATCATCCTTGATGACACAAAGCTCTTCTACCACCGCTCTCTTGTTCTCTTTTCGGACGCTCCACACCTAAAATTAAAATCGGGTATAATTCAATGTTTGGAAATTACCAGGAAAATGGTGAGTTTGAATTTTTATTCAAAAATTTCAACTAACAAATCTAATTAATTTATCAATGACATTAATAATAAAAAAAGATAATTTTTATCAAATTTTTGTGAAAAAAAAAAAATTGATTTATTAATATTGATAGCAACGAGGGAATTCTAAACACAGCCCCCATTTTACTCTATACAGCCACTTAAATAAAAAATTATAAATAATAAAACTTAATTTACTACTTTATCCTTATAGTGTACAGCCTCCAACTTAAAATTTTAATGGGACTGCAAAAATTAAAACACTATAAAATGGTTTTTTCGTTCCATCAGTAATTCAGTATAGTTCGGTGGACTTCGTCGTTATATCACTTTGATATTATTTTGTTCGATTTTTTCGATTGTTTTATACTCTAGTATCTTAAAAATTAATTTAGAAATCATAAAATCTAAAAAATCAAAGTCCGATTCATTATTTTTTATTTTTAACTTCAAAAAATGAGTAATTAAACAAATCGAATTTTGATTTTTATTTATTTATTAGATTTTATGATTTCTAAATTAATTTATAAGGTACTAGAATATAAAACAATCGAACAAAATCGAACAAAATAATGTCAAAGTAATAAAACGACGAAAGTGCCCACGAAAATAGGAGTAGCATATAAAACTACTACGTAAAACCACAATAAAGGAACCCCAATATTTTCGTACCCATTATACTTATATATAATTCTGCTTATAATCAATTAATCATATTTACTGCAGATGACTCATTTCTTTAAATCTTTATATTTATGCTACCATTTTATAGATCCTCATGTTTATGCTCCGGCAAAGCTCATTCGATATTCCTCATTTACAAGAGTGAGAGGTTGTTCATCGATGATTATATATCTCTACTAACGTTAATATTTTTAGCGAAATCTTTGATTCTTCCCACAACTACTACAAAAATACTTATGCGTTAATTAAAAATTAAAAAAAATTATGGAAGCTTAAGAGAATGGGAGAAATTGTGTTTCCAAAATCATAGCTTTGAAAACATTTTTTAAAAGGATGATCCCATCATGGACCATGTCTTATACTCCCTCCATTTCGTTCAATATGATACATTTCATTTTAGCAATTATGGCACGCTTTTCCACGTTTCTTGCTGAGAGGTTTTAAAATGGATTTTTGAAGATTTTTTTCTTTTACTGGATACTATGACTGTCTGAGTATCCCGTAAAAACAAAATCTTCAAAAATTCATTTTAAAACCCATCATCAAGAAGCGTGGAAATGCGTGCCAAAATTGCCAATATAAAATGTATCATATTGAACGAAATGGAGGGAGTATTACACAATATTATTATTTTTTCTTCTTCTAAATTTGTTCTACATAAATCGAAAATTTTGAAAAGTTTAGGTTATTCAAAAAATAAAGTGAAATTCAAGTCAGAATCAAATAATAATAATAATAAAAAGTTCAGGTTTTTTAAAAAATAAAATGAAGTTGGTCACAAATCAAAAAGTGCTCCAAGTTTATAAATAACCCTTATTTTAATACTCATGTGAAACTGTTATATCAGTTGTGGGCATTTTAAGTGTGTTTGTTGTGGACATTGGATCATTCGTTATTTATTATTATTATGTCTTTTTAATTTTTCCAATTGAATTATTTTGTTTTTTATTTAGATTTATTTAAAACTTATAAAATTTAATTGCGTCTATCTTTATATAAATTTTAAATTATTCGAATTTGTGACATAACGATTATCGTGCATCGCACGGGAGCGAATACTAATTTAAATTAAATTTATATAACAACGTCCCGAAGATTAGTTGAAGATTCCACAAACCATAAAAAATCATAACTTATATGAAGATTATCTTTTATATTGTAGACTAGTCCATTACAGCCCTAAAATTTTGTATTATCTATATTTATATTTAATATTAATATATTTAAGTAGGATAGTTCCCTCCAAAATTTTTGATATGTGAGTATTATTATTTATTTCATTAAGTTATTCATATTCTATTAAGTTATCATTTTCTATGCAATTATTTAATGCATTTAATACTTTGATAAATCTTATTTTTTGTTCATTAAAATTTAATACATTAATTAAATTTTAAATAACCGAAAGTCACTACCTAGGAAGATAATTAATGAATTGTATTGTGCATGGATTTGAAGGTTTTTAAATTTTCCGGGTCATTTATGGGCATTCACTAATCGGGATAGATTATTTAGGGAATTATTAAATTTTATAGAATAAGTTATACTATCATATTTGAAGATTAATTTTAATCTATAATCTAAGGAAAAAATATGGGCCCAACCGAGCTTTTGGTTAATAGTCAATTACAATCTTATTTAGTAGACATGGTTATTTTGTTGGATAAAATTAGTCGATTTTATCATTGCAAAATGTCATGTGCAGATTTTAAGAAAAATTAATAATATTCAAACTTTAAATTTGCTTTATTATTTTTCCGAAGAACAGTCAAACCGTATAAGCAAATGAATTTATTCATAATCTGCAAATCTGATTCTTGATTTTGTTTCCAAGTAAGGCTAATAATATTGACCTCATGACAATACGGTACAGTCTATAGTATTACATATATTAATTTAATGACAAAACATTTAAAATGAATCCAATACCAATAGTAAGTAATTAATTGCAAAATATATTTCAGATAATTCAAAATCTCTTTCAAGGATTCGTTCCAGACACTAATAGAGTCAATAAATAGCTACTGAAATGCAGGTTTCTCCAGCAAAACAAATCTTCCAAGAAAACAAATTCAAAAGAAAAAAAAAAAGAAATAGAAAATGGAAAGCAAAGGGCTTAGTGTAGTGAAAATACTAGTGGTTTTGGGTATTATATTTTTTTGTGTAGGTGGTGGTGATGCACAAATGAGAGAAATGAAAGATGCATTGGGTGATTGCATTCTCAACTGTGATGAAGGTTGTTTGGATCCTCCAAGACGAAACGATTTCTCTTGCGTTCCCGATTGTACCGACCGATGCAAGAGAAAGTTCAAACCACCACAATCGGAGGTTAGCTATGAATCGAATCATCAAAATTGAAATAACTTTCGGTTTCGGAATAATAAGAGATGGCAAAATGTTTGAAGAATTTATGTAACAACTATATATTATGGGATGGCTATGAGATCTTCTATTATACATCAATCGTGTTAAATATTCTTACTATTCTCGCGCGCGTATTGTTTGTAAAGATGTGTTTTATTTTAATATTTCAACCAACTATTAATTGGTCGTTTTATATAGGAGTATAACATTTGTTGTAATCGACAAAATTGTATTTCATTATAAAATCTATACGATTGAAAAAGTACTAATTTTAGAATTTGTGATGCAACTATTCATAATTTTAATTATCATATTAATCTAAAAACTCTATCTATCAATGTTCAATTATGCATACATGTTAATGTATTCAAACAACAAATTAGAGGATAGTATTGGTACACACGTTCAAATTTTATTTTATATGACAACTCCCCAAGAATGAAAATTCCACTACAAACCATAAACATTCATAACTTATAAATAAAATATTTTTATCTTTTTTTTCATATTTGATGCATCATTTATATTGTATACTAGTCCAGTCAACCAGTACTACAGCCCTAAAATTTTGTATTATTTGACGTGAAAATTGAATTTAGTAATTTAATTACCATGCAAATTCAAAGCTTCTCTACATATATAGCTGAATTTGTTGCCGATTTTAATCAAGGAATTAAATCCAGACCTCATATTTGCAAGAAATTTAAATAAATTAAATCACCCAAATATTACTCAACATAACCCTAAATACCTAACTCGCAACAACTATAAATAGATGCAATAAAACAAAAGTAAGCACAAATTAAATTGTTCTGAATAAAAATAAAGGCAAGAAATAAAAAAATTAAAAATTAAAAATAAATTTAAAAAATGAAGGGAAGAATTGTAGCTGTGATGATTGCAGTGATGGTGATTATGAGTGTGGGAGAAGCTGCTTCATGGCCAAAATGCCCCGCCATCTGCATCCATGTCTGCGGCGGAGGAGATAATAACTTCTGCCGCTCCGATTGTGAGAAACATTTCTGTACTACGTCGCCGGCGCCGCCCGCCGGTGCGCACGGCTCCGGTTTATGGCCTGAATGCTCCGACATCTGCATCCAAATGTGCCGCGAATCGAAACATAAAGCCTGCAACTCAGCGTGCAAGAAGCAATTCTGTACTACCAAATTCTAGGGAAACCTTTTATTATTGCTTTTCTAAGAAATATTTATGACCATACATCTTTATAAGAGGAGATACAGCACGGAATTGGAATAGAGAATCCGAATCGATTTTTGGGTCATTATTTTTTTTGCCATATTCTGAAGAATTTCATAGGCACTCCTCATGCCGGCTCTGGCCATATATTTATGAATGCATGCACCATTTGCAACGGAAAAAATGATGCATTTGTAATCACTATAAATTAAATAACTGCGATGAAGGATTAATATATGCTTTATAAATGAGATGGTCCAGCCTAGATTATTAATATTAAATAAATTATAGACCTAATATAATCTTTAGCTTTACAAAGGAAGGTAGGACAATAATGTTTAAAATAAGAATTAAACTTTTCTTAGGTGTTTAAAACAAGAAATATTAAGACCGTCTCAGGTATATATCTCACTATTGTTGAGCCAATACATGCACACAAGAATTAAACATTTTAAGTTTATAGGTTTAACAATGGCAAATTTTTGTATAATAAATATAAAATGAGCATGATCGGATTCAACACGATTTCATTTTCCTAGTGTTTCTGGGTTTTTTTTTTTTTGGTCAGAAAATTCGATTTAATAGTATGATATAGTTAATTTTAACTAACTAACAAGGTCTATTAATCCAATTAATCGTTCATTTCGTAATTATTTGTTAAAAAAATTGTTATATTTTTAACTAATAAAAATAAAATTAGAAGCTAAAAGATAAATAATAAACCATTATTGAATTAGTTGATCCTAGTCAAATAATATAAAATTACAGACTAGCTAACCTATAATATATATATATATAATAAAATAAAAACTAATTAAGAAAAATCAATATTAGTACACAACATGGATAGAGGATTATTCATGTGTGACCAAGATCCAAGAGGGAGATACTACGTTAATGTTGGATATAGCAAAAGCAATTTTAGGAAAAATATGATTTTATGGCCTCAACTTTTATCCATTGGTTAGTTTATGATCTCAACTTTTATTTCTTGGTTATTTTATAGCCTTAACTTCTCAAAATGATAAATATAGCCCCAACTTTCATCCATTGGTTACTTTATGACCGTAACTTCTCAAATTGACAAGTATAATCCAAACTTTACTCTAATTCTACACTAATGGCACGGGAGCGAAAAATGGATACTCAGAAAAATGAATAGGATTATCGAAGCTGACGTGATATTTTCGTAAAAAAAATACATTTGCATAATTATTCCACATCTTATTCTTTCCTAGCTCAAGTAAGGCATGCAAGGCGGCAACCAAAGATTAGTAAGTTGAAAAAAATAGTCCTTGTGCATTGACATATACCCATACCCAATGAATATTGTTAATATCCCGAAAAACGAAAATGCTTTGACTCAAAATGTAATCAACAAAAATATACTCCCTCCGTTCCATGATATATAGACCAAAAAAATTGGGCACGAAGTTTAATACTCCCTCCATTTCTTTCAATTAGCTATATTTGTTTTTGGCAATTCTGGCACGCTTTTCCACGCTTCTTGATGATGGGTTTTAAAATGGATTTTTGAAGATTTTTTTCTTTTACGGGATACTCGGACAGTCGGAGTATCCCGTAAAAGAAAAAAATCTTCAAAAATCCATTTTAAAACCCATCATCAAGAAGCGTGGAAAAGCGTGTCAGAATTGTCAAAATGAAATGTAGCCTATTGAACGAAATGGAGGGAGTATATTTTGATTATAATAATAAATTAAGAGTTGATATTAAAGTAGAATAATTACAGGTCCATTTAATATTTTTGTATGTAGTGTTAAAGTGTATGGGGGCCTAAAAAAAAAAAAATCTATCGATGGTAGACGTTCCGATATAAGTAATAAGGTCAATAGATCGTAGACGGAGTGAGTACTGCATATTTATAGAGCAGTAAGATATTTATGGTTTATAAAGATTTTACTCCATCCATCCATGATCTTAACCAAAAATTTTAGCACGAGTTTTAATGCAATGTGATGATATATTAATAAATTAATGTGTTAAAGTGTTAAAGTAAGATAATTGTGGGTCCCTTTAAAATTTTTGTGAATGTTAAAGTGTTAAAGTAATAAAGTGTAAAGTGTTATAGTTGTGGGACCCATTACTAAAAATAAAAGTGTCTAAAGATGGTGGACGTCCGAATATAGTGATAGTGTCTAAAGATTGTGGACGGGGGGAGTATAATTTTTGTAACCATGATAAATGGGCCCTATTATAAACTTCACATTTGGGCCTTTTTGACTTGGGCCCGGCTGTAGGCATGGGTGTTATTTTTAGAGATGCTAAACAAAATAGATGTGTGTTTTGGAGGATTAACTTGTGATATCCTTCGTAAGTTGAGGAATATTAGTCAAAACATATTTGATTCCAAATTTATTTTAACAATAAATTTTTGAATAAGATGATATAATAAAAGTTAATTACTCATATCTAAGGATTAATTAATCTATAATCAAAGAAAAAATAATAGCAATCCTACATAGACATGGTTATCAAGTTGAATAAAATTAATCAATTCACCTTTGCAAAATGTCATGTGCAGATTTTAAGAAAATAATAATAATAATAATAATAATAATAATAATAATAATAATAATAATAATAATAATAATAATAATAATAATAATAATAATAATAATAATAATAACCTTATATTGCTTAAACCATATGGAGATCCTTGGTGAACGAATTTATTCATAATCTACAAATCCGATTCTTGATTTTGTTTCCAAGTAAGGCTAATAATATTGACCTCATGACAATACGGTAAGTCTATAGTATTACATATATTAATTTATTGACAAAACATTTAAAATGAATCCAATACCAATAGTAAGTAATCAATTGCAAAATTTATATTTCAGATATTCAAAATCTCTTTCAGGGATTCGTTCCGGACACTAGTAGAGTCAATAAATAGCTACTGAAATGCATGTTTCTCCATCAAACAAATCTTCCAAGTAAACAAATTCAAAAGGAAAAAAAAAAGAAAAAAAAATAGAAAATGGAAAACAAAGGGCTTAGTGTAGTGAAAATACTAGTGGTTTTGGCTATTATTTTTTGTGTAGGTTGTGATGCACAAATGAGAGAACAGAAAGACAAAGCATGGGATAATTGCATTCTCGATTGTTTTACAAATTGTTTGGATCCTCCAAGACGAAATGATTTCGCTTGCGTTCCTAGTTGCAATGACAAATGCAATGCAAGGTTCAAACCACCACAATCGGAGGTTAGCTATGAATCGAATCATAAAAATTGAAATATATCTATATAAATTCATTGTAATAGTCTATATATCGATTTCGGTTTCAGAATAATAAGAGGCGGAACATCATGTCCTCTTTTTTTCCATATAAATTTAAGTTCATGTACTGGTCATTGTATTACAATTAGATGGAAAAATGTTTGTAGAACTTATGTAACAACAACTATTATGGGATGGCTATGAGATCTTCTATTATACATCAATCGTGTTATATATTCTTATTATTCTTGTATCGTTTATAAAGATGTGTTTTATTTTGATATTTCAACTATTAACTGGTCGTTTTATATATAACATTTGTTGTCATTAGACAAAGATGTATTTCATTATAAAATCTATACGATTGAAAAAGTATTAATTAGAATTTGCGATGCAACTATTCAACATTTTATGATATTAATCTAAAATTAAATTCTATTTATCAATGTTCAATTATTCATACATGTATATTGATTTGATGATATATAATATAGTCAAACAACAAATTAGAGGATATTATTGGTACACAAGTTTAATTTTTATTTTACATAACAACTACCCAAGAGTGAAAATTCCACAAACCATAGAAATTCGTAAGTTATAAATAGAATTTTATTGTTTTTTCATATTTGATGCATTTATATTGTAGACTAACTAGCCCAGTCAACTATAGTACTACAGCCCTAAAATTGTGTATTATTTGACGTGAAAACTGAATCTAGCTAGTAATTTAATTACCATGCAAATTGATTCAAAGCTGATCATCACAAATATAGATAAATCTGTTGCTGATTTAATCAAGGAATTAAATCCAGACCTCATGTTTGCAAGAATTATTAAATAATTACATAGATATTACTCAACAGAACCCAAAATCCCAAACTCGCAAAACCTATAAATAGATGCAACAAATTAAATAGTTCTGGAAAAAAAAAAGGCAAGAAAAGAAAAGAAAAGAAAAGAAAAAAAATGAAGGGAAGAATTGTAGCTGTGATGATTGCAGTGATGGTGATTATGAGTGTGGGAGAAGCTGCAGCTTCATGGCCAAAATGCTCCACCATCTGCATCCATGTCTGCGGCGGAGGAGATAATAACTTCTGCCGCTCCGATTGTGAGAAGCATTTCTGTACTGCGTCGCCGGCGCCGCCCTCCGGTGTGCACGGCTCCGGTTTATGGCCGGAATGCTCCGACATCTGCATCCAAATGTGCCGCGAATCGAAACATAAAGCCTGCGACTCAGCTTGCAAGAAACAGTTCTGTCTACTAAATTCTAGGGCAAATTAAATTTCGTATGCTGGTGTTTAATTTTGGCCATTTGTCGTTGAAACTTTGTTAAAGATTGGTTATTTGAATAAATCTGTTTGTATTTCTGGGGCGATTTTTTTGTTACAGAATTTATTAGTGAAGTGATCACTATCAAAAATTAGGGTTAAATATATACTTATGGCCTGAACTTTAACTGCATAGTTATTTTATGTCCCGAACTTTTAAAAATTAAATTCGGGCCATTAGTTCACTAAGAAGGTCGAAGTATATGCTATGTTTTTCACTTTTAAAAGTTCGGGCCATAAAATAATCATATGGCAATAGTTTAGGTAATAATGTATCATGTATATTTAACCCAAAATTTATTATTTGTGACGTTACATTCAATCCCACGATCAACAGAGTCAGGGCCGGCCCTGACAATCTCGGGGCCCTAGGCAAAATCAAATATATGGGCCCTCCTTATATAAAAAAATATTTAACAAATTCGAGATAGAATTTACAATATTTAGTTAGACAAAGAATTATTTGTGGTCCGCCGCAAAATGCGATCCAATCAATTTTAACCCAAAACCTAACAGTCCCACAATTTCAGGTCCAGGTTATATGGAGTGGCGAAGGCATACCGCACCATTAGTCCAGGCTGATGGACTTGAGATCCTCTATCCCCAAAATGGTATCCCAGTGGTGTCCCAAAATTCAATTTCTATTAATTTTGTTCATTTTCTTCAATAAATTTATTTTATAATGATTTAGTTTAATTTTATGATTATTTTTAAGGGTTCACCCATGCCATTAGGGTTTATATTTATTTTTTGTAGCATTTAATTTCACCTTTATTAGTATATTATAGTTGATAAATTCAAAACTAAAGTATATAATTAAAAAAATTCAATTTTTTCTTATAAATGTGTATTATGATTTACTAAATTATAGTATTTTTATATTTTTTTAAAAAATAATATAAAACTAGTAGAAATTATATTTTGGAACATCATTGTTACGCCATTTTGGGATATCAGATATCATCACATGCTGATGGGATGGGAGTGTATCTCATTTAGTTATGAGCTACAAATTGTACAATACAATTATACAAAATAGATATAAAATAAATAAAATTAAGTCCCAAATAGATACAAAGAAATAGAATACGAAATAAATACACAATCTACAGAACATGAGAACATGACGTGTAAACATTTTTTATAAAATTAAGTTGATTTGTAATTGTGGGCCTTTTGGAATGAGTGACGGAGGACCCTTAACAATAAATTATTTGGGCTGAAATATATATATATATATATATATATATATATATATATACTAATATATTACTACTTATAAAAAAAATAAAAATTGGGCCCCATTTTTCGATGGGCCCTAGGCTCTTGCCCCCCTTGCCTACCCTCAGGGCCGGGCCTGACAGAGTGCATGCATGAATGCACCATTTGCAACGGGAAAAACAAAAAAAACAAAAAAAAAAAAAAAAAAAAAAAATGTTGCAATTTTAACCACTATATATAACTGCGATGAAGGATTAATGATTTCTAAATGAGATGGTCCAACCTAGATTATTAAAGTTAAATAAATTGCAGAACTAATATAATGAAGCTTTAGCTTTTTAAAGGAAAGTAAGACGATAATATTTAAAACAAGGATTGAACTTTTCATAAAATATAATATATTTTTATCAAGAAATTTTAAAATCGCACGACGAAGAACGTGAACGTAAGACTTTTGTCTCACCGTCTCAATATTAATCTCATTACTGCTGGGCAACACATGCACGTACACACAAGAAACGATCATTTTAAGTTTATAGGTCGTATAATGACAAATATTTGTATCATAATATAAAATAAACATGATCGAATTCAACATGATTTAAAATTTTCTTAGTTTTGTATATAAAATTTTCATTTTTTTTTCGTTAAAATTCGATTTAATATGATTTAGTTAATTTTACATTAAATAACAAGCGTTTATTAATCCAATTATGGTTAATCTATACTTTTTTAAAAAAAAAAAAAGATTATATTTTTAACTGATAAACATAAAATTAGAAGCTAAAAGACAAATAATAAACCCTTATTGATCTTGGAAAAAAGATTATATTTTTAGCTGATACACATAAAATTAGAAGCTAAAAGACAAATAATAAATTAAACTCTTATTGATCTTGGAGACAACGAAGCGCAGCTCAGTTTGTAAAATATTTCTCCTCTAACCAAGAGGTCAGGGTTCGAGTCATCATAAGGGAGAAATGGGGAACCATTATTGATCTTTTTTTTTTTTTTTTTTGGTACGAAAACGTATATTTTCACTTCAAAACCAACCACTGCACAAGCTCACACCAGCCCCAATCACCTACAAGCATCTATACAAGATCCTATTCAATTTTGAAGTAGCCGGCCAATCCTCATGTCCTTCTGTTTGCACCAAGCGAGCATGTTTTTTGCATTATTGATCCTCTTTAAGAAAAAAATAATAATAAATAAAAATTAAAAAAATAAAATAATTATAATAATAACCTTATTGATCTAGGAATTGAAAATGTAAGTAGTAATAAATAGAATCATCTCTCATAATTGACGTGGAACATCCACGTGTGCTATTAATTAACCAGTCCAGTCAACAAGAATTATTAGCCTGAAAATCGGTATTTCACGTGAAAACTGAATCTACTAATTTACCATATCAATTCAAAATGCAAATGATATCACATATCTAGCATGTAAATTTGTCATGGATCACCATTAAAAAAATAATAACTACCTAATTAATATTCTTTAAATAATTTTGCAAATAAAATTTGAGAAAATCACGGGAAGAATAATCAGCGCATGCAACAGAAAATCCCTAATTCACAACAACTATAAATAGACAACAAAATTATCTTACAACATTTCACAACTTAACAGCAAAACAACAAGCTAGCAAATAAAAAGAAAGAAATTCTAAAAGAAGAAGAAGAAGAAAAGGAAAAATGAAGGGCGGAAGCGTGGTGGCGATTATGGTAGTGATGGCGATGATGAGTGTGGGAAAAGCTGATAATTTATTACCAGATTGCCCTTCCCTTTGCGGCCAATTATGCGGCGGCGCCGTCGGCCGAGAACCGGACAACCTCTGCACCGCTGCTTGCCAGACAGTGCTTTGTGCTCTGTGGCCAACGCCGCCGTCTCCGACTCCGTCTCCGTCTCCGTCTCCGACTCCGTCTCCGTCTCCGTCTCCGTCTCCGTCTCCGTCTCCGTCTCCGCCTGCCAATCCGCCGGTGCCGAATTGGGATTGCCCCACCCTCTGTTCCAAAGTCTGCGGCATAATACATGATCCAAACTGCGACGCCGTGTGTCAGAAGCTGTTTTGTCCTCTGCAGGCGGCGCCGCCCACCGCTCAGCCTTGAGATATATAGGAGGAGCGCCGGAAAAGATTGAGTTTGGTTGTGTGTGCTAATGAAAGACACGCACTCGTGTTTATTTCTATTCTTTGTTGTGGACTTTAATTATTGCAGAATTAATAATTTCTTTTATTTTTAATTTATGTGTCATTCTCATTCGTGAGGAATATAATTTATTTCTGCGTAAATGTTAACGCTCAATCCCGAAATCAACAGACTGCATGCATGCATGCACCATGAACAACCATTAATTCAAAAATATTTAAAAAATAAAATAAAATAATAATAATAATAATAATAATAATAATAATAATAATAATAATAATAATAATAATAATAATAATAATAATAATAATAATAATAATAATAATAATAATAATTTTAATTTTAATTTGTAACTACTAGTATAAATATCGACCTCAAAAAATTAAACAAGGGGGTCAAACAAATTTATTAAAAATAAAGTGCAAAGGGGGTGTAGTGTTATTACAAGTATGCAGAAAATTACGTTCCAAGTTTTCGCAGCTGCAGCCGTTGCCGCCATTATTAAAAGTAAAATAATCTTATTTTACAGTTCATAGGCTAGTAAAAGAATGATTTTAAAAGTATAGGAATTTTATGAAAACGGGGTTAATTAATTGATTTACCATGACAACTGTTATTGGCAATTTGGCATTTTCGAACGAGACTCGTAATTATATTATTCAAGAAAGAATTAAAGTAGTACTAATTTTGTACAAACTTTGACTCAATAATATTATACTATACACTAAGAAATTGTTTCAATCACTTTTGTTCGACGGTTCTCATTGATTGTCGAGTCCTTTAAATCTTACGGAAATTAAAGGCGATGTTATAATTCCTTTTTTTTTTTTTTTTTCCTATAATTCCTTGTTTTAATATGATGTAAACCAAAACAAAATCCCCACTTTTATAGAATAATTTTTATGAAATTTAAGTAATATTGGGATTTATATTTATTAAATTCTTCTTAATAGGTTTTTTTTTCTTTTTTTTTTTAGAAATTACTCTCATTAGTATTAAACCATTATAATTCATCGTTACAAATTAAATATATACTATGCATATATTAAAATCTAATTTAATCACGGCTTGCTAGCAGTAGTAGGTGGAGTGACAACAATATAATGTCATGATTAAATTTATAGTATAACACATGATTGAGAACTAGTACTATATTTATAAACTAGTTAGCTTCACATTAATAGGCCACTAACAAATTAATTAATTCCGCCTTTAGAAGCAAGATTGCAGCTCCAGATTTCATGAATCCTCATCGAAATTGCAGAAAGTTCCAATATATATAGCTGCAGATTGCACGCGCCGATCGCAATGAATTACAACCATCAATTAAAATACATCAATAAATTACAAATTTCTAATTAACCACTATAAATAATGGCCCTTTAGGCAAGTTTCCAAGTGTGACAAACCAAAATTATTATAAGGAAAAAAAAATTCAGAAAAATGAAGTGCAAAGGGCTTGGAACTGCAGTAGTACTCATTATGATGGTGATGGCTTTGCTAATTATTTCTGTTGCAAATGCAGATAAATGTGAAGATTGCCTTCAAGGCTGCATCAACAAACTTATTATGGCTGCTTGCAAGTTTAAATGCAGAAAAGTTTGTTCAGATTGAATTAATTTTCAGTCCCCCGCCGCAGCCGGCTGCTCAGCCACCGCCGGAACCGGAGCTCAGCCACTTCAACCTTGGTTTATAGAAATAAATTGTTAAATTTGATGATATGAAAAGGGAGTTAGTTAATGCTTATATACATATTCTGTAATGCATAATTAACAGGCTACATATATTGAATATTTTTATCAATTTATATATCTTATATTCTTATCAAATAGTATCATATTTATTCATATTCCATGAATTATGCAAGTCCTCAAAATTAATAAGTAACACCTTAAACTAATTAAGGGCATCATAAGCCACCTCATCAGGTGGAATACACAACTTTCATTAATTAAATAGTCACTTTAATTTCATTTAGTCGCTCAAAAACAAAAGAATTGAGGTTCTTAATTGGGCTATCAAACCATTTAATATTATCAAGAAATAGTGAAAAAAAGGACATGGTTGGATAGTATTAATAAATTCACCCATACCCACTAATTAATCCACCAAAATAAAACAAGGCCAAGTTTATTAATTATTAAGACAATCTACCAGCAAAAATTTCAATGACATTCATAAATAATTGACAACCAATTAAATCTATACTCTTCTACATCACTTGTATATATATACAATATACAATGATAGGTGATGAGACTTTATTAATTAAAAGATTTGGTCTCTATATATATGAAGCAAATCAAGCCTCTACTACTCATCAATCAAGAGTAAATTACACATAGGAAGATTATTGCAATATTTTTAAATATATATGTATCAACATTAAGCCATAAGTTTGATTTTTGTTTTGATGTTAGTATGCTCTAGAGAAGCAGCAGCAGCAGACTTCAATGAGTGCTTTAGGGCTTCTATTATGGGTTGCATTTCTGCAGAAAATCAAATCTTATGTGCGTCGAATTGCCTTTACAAATGTATCTTTAATTCAGGTTATGGTTCCACTTCGAACTGCGAATTTGGTTGTGCAATTGATCAATGTCTCAAATTTGGTCATGGTACGATAACTTTATGCATTTTATTTAGTCTTAATAAATTAAGGGTGAACTTTAGATATACCCTAAAATTATAAGAGTATAACTTTTATACCTTATATTATAAAACTATAAGTTTTATACCCTATTTCTAAGGAAAAGTCTAAAAAATCCTTACTATTGGGCCCACTATCTTTAAGATTAATAATAAAATAAAAACAAAAATGGGGCACACTAAAACCTAAAGAAACAAACAAAATCCTTCTCTCTCTCACGTCTCTCTCTACACGCCCAATTCCCCTTGTGATCGTGTAAACCCAAACCCCCAAAAAAAAAAACCATTGAAGCTATAATTCCTCTTCAAAAAAAAAACTGAAAATGGCGCATAGTGATAATGATTCCGGCAATGAAGGAACTTCCAACCGGCGTCGAGTGCCGACACGAGAAGAAAGGGAGAATCTTCCTTACCCGCCGGATCCGGTGAGCATTTCACCGGACTGAAATTTGATTTTTTATTGCCGTTTTTTTTTAGATTTGAAGCATGTTATTCGTTTTGTACTTGTTAGGATATATAATAATGTGTTTACATGCCTTAAATGTTGATTTACTTCGTATTGGTGATGATTTACACGTTAATAGCATGAATTTAAATTTTTGAATTTCAATTGTTTACAATTACACGGTTGAGTTCTAATTTTAACCGTGTACACGGTTAAAATTAGAAGTCAACCGTGTAATTGCTGACTTTTTGGTGTTGACCACTTACACGGTTGATTTAGAATTTTAACCGTGTACACGGTTAAAATTCTAACTCAACCGTGTAGTGACAGAAATATGTGTAATTTTCTGTTTTTTTAGGTTTTTCGTCCGAAACTAATGAATCATTTGACGTATCTTTTGCAGCCGAGATACGCTTGGTACGGGCCTCGTATGCAAGGGTTTCCGGCATGATTAAATTTATACGTTCGAGATATTGTAGTCGAACAAATACCGATAGTTTTGAAGCGTGTCGGCGGGGAAGAGCTTCTACAAAGATTCAAGGACGGCCCCTTCTTCTACTTGTTAGATATTAAGAGGAACGGGACCGCAAACGTTGCATTGCACGAGTTATTAGCCCGGGAGCTCACCGATCCATCATTATCCGAGTTTGAGAGGTGGTTTCACGTAGGCGGGCGAGATATTCGTTTTGGTGCACAGGAGTTTTGTCTCGTGACAGGCTTATTTTTCGGCCCTTTCGAATTTGATCCCAACAGAGGTGCTCACGTCATTCCCCCGACTAGCCTCTTCTATACTAGGTATAATGGTCAAAAGACGAAGGATAAGAAATTTTTTGAAGGATTTTATCAATCCTCATATTGATATGGGGACTCCAGATCAGTATTTGAGCGCGGCGAATTTGCTCATGTACTACTACATGCTTCTATGCCGTGATAACCAAACGATCGAACCTTGGGCATGGGCATTAGTAGAGGATCAAGATGAGTGGGCGAGATTTCCTTGGGGATCAGGTCATTCCAAGTGATGTGTCATCAGCTAGGAGTGATGAAGAAAGACCCAACGGAGATTGGGGGACCGACTGGGGCCTACCATTTATATGGGCCGGTGTGGGCATTGAATTTGTGGTCGTACGAGGCAATCCCGTTATTAGGACGAGCATGCGGCTATCGATTGAATGAGATCGCTACGTCTCGTCTCTTGAGATGGCACACTCGGCAGTCCCATTTGGATTTTACTAGATTTTTCGACGACGATGAGGTATATTCATTTTTTAGTTCATTATTTATTTATTTTTTAATAAATCAATTTTCATGCTATTCTCATTATTTATTTCATTATTTATTTATAACGAGTCTTAATGTCATTTAATTCTTTTGTAGCTCGAGGCCCTTCCCACGCTTGAACCGGATCCCCAAATAGAGATTGTTGAGCCCTATATGCTTACGCTAGGGGAAGGGGACCCATTGTCCTTGAAGTTCATTTCTATAGCGATGTTCCTCGCTCGCAGTGCAAAACCGTAATCAATTTCTATGCCGTATTCAGCTCGAATCTCATTTTTCATCTCATTCGGCTTCAAGACGACACCCTCAGTTATTAATCTTCTTGCAAAGTAAGCTCCTAATACCCTAGCAGGCACTTGGCGTCGAGTATTCCCGTCTATATCTACAAAACACGTATGGTCTGGGATGTGTTTTTTGATGATCCAAATACCGCCTTTTTGCTTGGCCCGTAACAAGAAATTGCACCCCTCATTCTTACACACGAACCCCACTCGTATACTATCCGAATTTTCAACATGATATTCCAATCGCTCCTCCAAGTGATGCAATCCAACAACTATTGACAAGTCATCCTTTTTCTTGAACACACCACCCACGCGCAATTGTCCGAGTAAGGGTGCAGCGGCATCCATATCTATCATCCCTAACGGCAACGCAGTGTCTAAATCCACATGTGGAATCAACCAAGCTCGAATATCATCCGGATCAGCCGTATCATTGCCATCGCGTGGAGGTTGATGCTCTGAATTTATGCTACGATGACCAATGATCCTATCAATGTGTCCGGGCTCTCTAATCCATGCACTGAACTCAGTCGTCAGTGAAGCAAATAAATCCAACCGATCTTGTGCATCCCTTTCTTCCCTAGCCATTTCTTCATCAACCTCCGGATCTACCCTCACTTCTTCTGAATCTGATGCTTCCAAGGTCGGCTCTTCGATATTCAAGTCAGCAAAAACTGAAGATCGTTGAGTCGTAGGAGTGGCGCGTACGATATTCTTATCCTTGCTAATGGCATAAACCGTTGGTTTTTCTTTTTGCTCAACAATCAACCGCAATAGATCGGTATCAGTACTTAAAACGACTTTCATCCTTTCATTGTCGATTAAAGTCAAATAGTACATCAAAAAATCAGTTTCGTCGCCCAATTGTTCACGGAGCTCTCGTACTACATTATCACGTGTAATGTTCGAAACGGGAAAATGCACGATAAAACAATCGCCTCCAACGTATTTGCTTCTCTCCCAATACCCACTGTGACGGATATATATTCGCTGAAAAGACATAGCTGAAAAGAAGCAAGCAACAATAGGTCAAATGGATGAAATTACACCAAGTAAAAATTTCTCTGTCATTACACGGTTTTTTATGGGTTACACGGTATAAAACAACTTACACGGTAAAATATATGTAACTACCGTGTAATTGGTCAACATTCAGAAAAGTCAAACTTTAACTTATTCTACACGGTTAATGTACAATAAAACCGTGTAAATTCTAATTCTTACCGTGTAAATATGAAATTTTACCGTGTAATTTATAACAACAAAAACCGCCAAAATAAAACAAAAAAGCAAAATGTAAATGTAATTACTTTTTTTCTTAGCACCTCAGCAAAGAGATATCCTTCCAAATAACCCAGAAATCCTCCCAAAAAAATCGAATTCTATTACTTTCTCTCTCTACAATTTCAATTTTAAGGTTTCTTTAGTTTAAAGTTTGTGTGCTACACTTTTCTAATTGTTGTTGTATTTTGTTCAATTTCTGATTCAGCCATTAATGCATCAATACTTTAATTGAATGAAGTGAAGAATAATTCAGATTTGGTTGTTGATTGAAATAAATGAGGAACACAGTGTTTCTGCACAAATAGATTGCAAACCGTGTTTGCAATCTTTGCAAAACAACCGTGAGGTTTGTTTTGTTCACAAAATAAAAAAAAATATAAAGTAGGAGAGAGAAATGAGACCACCACTTTTTTAAGGGCAAGTTTGTCATTTTACTCAAAATAGGGTATAAAAGTTATAGTTTTATAGTGTAGAGTATAAAACTTATATTCTTATATTTTTAGGGTATATCTAACTATTAAGACATAAATTAAATTGCCATTTTTGAAAAGGGGCATGTTGATTATACCCCCTTTTAACAAATCATGTGATTTATGCCCCTTATATTATTTTAATATATAAATTTGAGTTTGTTTACCAATGCATCATGTTTAGTACTAATTTAATTAGCAAGAAATATTGCGCATGATACAAACTAAACCAAAAAATTAACTAAGCAATTATGAAATAATTAACTAAAAGTAACCTAATTAATTATAAAAGTAACCTAAGTTAATTATAATTAATTAAGTTACTTTTAGCCAAAAAATTATTAAATTAATTGTTAGTATGCCTTGAATCCGTAATGTTTGTCGCCACGCAAACGGGGGTCTCGCTGTGCTATGTTCCTGTATTAGGCCCAATTTGTCATATTGAGCCTAGCCCGTCTGGTGTACTCTATTTATATAGAAGTAGGGCGAACAATCTTCTGTAACCTGTAGCCGTCATCTGAATAAAACTGTTCTCCTTTCTTGCCCGTGGACGTAGCCAACACAACGTTACGTCTGTGTCACTTTTACGCTTTCTGTTTGTTTTGATTTCACAATTACTCTATTCCGTTATAACATTAATATTAAGTAAAGAAAAATAAAAAAAAGTCACAAGAGGTGGGCGGTGGGCGGTGAGGAGGAGCAGGCGGTGGGCGGTGAGGAGGAGCGGGCGGTGGGCGGTAAAGAAAAGGGGCATTTTGCACATTCAAATTAAAAATGGGATATATTTTACACTCCTTTTTAAGAAAAGGGTATTTTAATTTTTCACCCTTTTAAGGGTTAATTATATATATAGAATAAAAAAAATTAGAGAATGAATTAAAAAAATTAATTGGTCGTTGTAGATGTTAATTAGATTATCAAATTGGGTATTATTCACGCATAAAAGATTTTGGGAAAAAAAAAAAAAAAAAAACTTATAGCCAATATGATCTACACATGTAGTGATAGATTTTAAGTAACCCCTTATTTAGGGCTATATATATTTTTTCCGTATTGCAATATAGTTTTTTGTTATTGCTAAAATAATCTTTATTAATTTTGGCCAAAAATAATTATTCAATTCTAACATGATTGCTCGTATTAGTGATACTTTATTACTAAAACTAGTCGTTGTTTCTATTTCTGTTTCATTTGTTTATGCATGCAGCAATATTGTGCATTTGTGCTAATTAATAAATTGATCATACACTTTTTGCAGATGTGAAGAAAGTTGATGATTGTGTGAGTAGGTGCGAGACCCAAAAATGTAGTTCTGCTTAATTAATTCTTCAATCCACGAATAGTTGTTGACAGCTACATCTGCTTAATTATATAAAGATAATACTATTAAATTTAAACATGTGAGATATTAATTAATTAGATAAATGAAAAAGAGTTGGAGGCCGGACCTTCAACATTTTATTTCATTTTTTTTTTCCTTTCTATATTCTCAAATCCTGCAATATTTCAATTAACAAGTTGATCACGATTATTTTTTCTTGGTTTATTTTTCAATTAGTTTTTCGCGATTATTTTTGCCTGCATTTTATTTGCTATATCGGCTATTTAGAATTTTTTAGCCTTTATCGATTTATTTATTTTAATGAGATCTCGAATCAGCTCTAAAAACTTGATAAATAAACAAACTCAAAGCAACATACAAATAAAATTCAAGGTTGAACCCAGAAAAAAAAACTACAAAAACACACTAAAACATCTAACTTAAGTTTGAAGTGATCCCCCCCAAAAAAGTTTAAAGCGAGTCCATTACAAATTTAATTTAATTGATACGGAAAATAAAGAATTACTATAATATACTCCGTATATCTAAATAGCATGGAGTATTATTTTTTAATTACAGTAATATACATATTAAATTACAAAAATAACCTTCAATCTTGTAATTTTAACAATGGAAGGTGTGTCCCCAATGGAGAGAGGTAGGGCTGTCCAAATGGTTCTCGGTTCTCGGGTTACCCGGAACCGAACCGGAACCGAATCGGTTCCGGGTACCCGATAACCGAAATTTTGGTCTTTGGGTCCGGTTCTGGTTCCTAGTTTTTAAAATGTTCGGTCTTCGGTTCTAACCGGGAACCGAATGGTTCCAACCGAAGAACCGAAATATTTATTACTAATTTTAATTTTAATTTTTTTCATAGTACAAATCATGATTTTTAGAATGTTCACTCACTTCTTTGAAGCTACTTGCAAAGTTGTAGTTTAGATGGATGATCTCTTCTCTACGTTTTTATTTTGTTTGTACATATTTTGTTGGTTACTTGATTCTTTATTTTAATGTAAAAAAGTTGTTTCTTGATTTTGATGTATCATCCAACAAATTAAATTGAGCTATGTATAATTTATGCGTGTGATGGTGGTCTATAAATCACAACAATTTAAAAAAAAAAAAAAAAAAAAAAAAAAAAAAAATCGGTTCCTTTTCGGGTAACTGGAACCGAACCGAATAACTTTGGTCCGGTTCCGGGGTACCCGAATTAAACTTTGGGTCCGGTCCCGGTTCCTAAATTCCACCTATTTTCGGTTCGGTTAACCGAAATTTTCGGTTCGGTTCCCGGAACCGAACCGTATAGACAGCCCTAGAGAGAGGAGGTGACTCTGGTGGCCGGTGGGGTTGGTATTTTCTTTAAAAATATATTTTTTTCTACACACATGAACCCGAAGTGAGTTGGATTGGAGGGGAAACGTCTTACTAATTGAGTTGCACTTTATTGTCAAATATATATATATATATATATATAGGGGTGGGTTATATAGAAATCACATCTCCCTGTGTTAATTAGGAATAAACAATGACCGTAGATCGAAAAGAATTCAATGGTGTAGATTGTCCAGAATTAATATTAGTTTATTGTTGCATATTTTATGAATTATTAAAAAGGGCTTAGTGGTAATTCTAATATAAAAGGTGGGTTACGTGAAAGAAGTTACAGCCGAGATTATCGCAGAGAGAAATCACGATGATTGCTTCTATTCTACTTGTGGACTCTTATCCCCAGATCATTGCATATCAAACAATTTTTATGAACCGAACACTACAATTCAAATCGGCAATACATACTACACGCAGAAGGCAAAAGCGTTCGATTGAAGATTAAGTGCAATGGCTTCAAATGGTTCTGCAACATCGACAGAAGTTGATGAAGGTGTGTTCACTTATTGTTTCGAATTGAGAAAACTATATCGACTGGAGTAATAGCTAAATATGAGTTTTTGTTAATGAAATTCATATTGCATATTATGTATTCGATTAAATGATTATGTTGAATATTTTGTGTCTTATTTGTACATTCACGAGTTTTCAGTGTTTTTTTTCTTTCTATAACATACTCATCTTATTGTTTATATTATGTTTTATGAAGTGTCATTAACAAAAGCCGAAAAGAAGTGGAAGACCATAGTCGACGAGGATGATGATTTTGAATGTGTAGTATTTCTTATGGAAAATAATTACGAAGGGCATAAAATCGTTGCACTACCTGAGAGAACTGCAGTGGTAGATGGTCAAGGGAAGAAAAAAAAAAGGGATAAAAGTTGGGGATAATAATGGATATCCAAAGTTGATGAGCAGGTGTTGCCCGAAAATTCTACTGAGCACGATTGAAGCATTGAACGATGTACAGAAAAATGTTGTTAGAGAACTGGGGTTCGGTCATATTCTTGAATTAAAAGTGAGAGAAGTGCCGTCTAGGCTTAGTTATTGGTTGCTTGATAATTTTGATCCTAATAGTTGTGATATTCAACTACAAAGAGAGAGGATTCACATTGAGAATGAGGATGTTCACAGAGTATTTGGGTTTCCTCGAGGAACTAGACGAATTGTGAAGAAGGAACGGCACGAAAGCTATGAGTTATTGGATGAGTGGAGGAATTTCTTTCCAAAAAGGATAGGGACGGTTGTGCCATCAATGTTGTCTGATGCAATAATAGATCTAAAAGAAGCTGGAGACTGGTTTAAGAGACACTTCATGATTTTATTGACAGCTTGCTTAATGGAGAACAGTGCAAATGGATACATTAATCCACAAATAATGCGTTGTTTTGAAGATATTTCATCTATTGATCAATGGGATTGGTGTGAATTTGTGATTAGTTGTCTAGTGGAGCACACAGATACATGGAAGAAAAGCAAAAAGAATCCATTTTTCGGTCCACACCTATTTATCACGGTGCGTATATTTAATAATTAAGGTTTTACTTTTCATGAGATTATTAATTGTTGTATATTAAGTGATATGTCATTGCATAATAACTGATGTATCATTGTATGTTAACTGATATATCATTGCATATTAACTGATATGTCATTGTATGTTAACTAATATATCGTTGCATATTAATGGATATATCATTGCTTGTCGTTTGACAATATATATCTTTTCTGGATATGTATGTTGGTGCATAGTAGTTGATATATCATTGATTATTAATAGATATTTCATTGTGTATTGTTGGAAAATGGATGCATGTTGTGAGTACAAATCATAACCATCGTATTATTTTTTTGGACCAAATATGGAAGGCATTTTATGTTGATAGAGTCAAAGTAAGAAACATAATGGTGCTGAGGAAGTTCCCAACAATTATTTGTTGGACGTTTGCTTTGCTGAGAAAACGTGAGAATGTTGAGATACGAGCTGGCGGATTTGGCGGAGGTCATATTTGTGATCCAATAGATGATCCAAATAAGAAAGTGAGCAAGAAAATGGATGAACTTGTTCTCTGTGATGAGCATGTACGTCAAATTGATGAGGCTTCAGAACAACAGGCTGAACAGTTTGACATGAAATATTTTGCAAACATTTTAATTGGTAAGGCGAGATCTGTTGCTGAGTCGATGATTGAACTTATGGAAGTGGTTCAAAACACACCACCAAACTTGATGGGAGATTGCCAGATGCAAAAAATCATTGAAGGAACAAATAGGTTGATAGGTCTTAATATTCCAAATGGATGGAATAACTCGAATATAATGCAACAATGGCCACAATTTGTTGATACTCAATGCAGTGACGCAGCTTGGCTGAATTCTGACATGCTTGCAGCAATCAAAGAGATAGAGAGAGCGATGAATAAGAGGAATGAGATTTTGATGGAAATGGATGATATTCCAAGCTTCAGTATTGGACTAACGCAATTTGACAATGTTGAAGAAAGCGAAATGCTAAGAAATGTGGAGAAGATGCATGTAGACACTACTCAAAATGAAAGCCATAAGCAGGAACACATCAAGGAGGTCACTCGTTTATTGCTTTTTTTAATAATCATCAATGCATATAACAATTATACTTAATGTTATTGTTCTGTATTGGTTTATTAGTAGTACTTCCAAAATGAGAAATTGAATTTAATTTTTTTTTTAAATAATAGGGGTCTAGTTACCCAAGGATTGAAGAAATGAGCAAGAGTGTGATATGTCATAAGCGAAAGCCTATCACTGAGGTATATATTGTTTCTTTTACAATTGTTTGGTAAAACTGCACTTAGTGATTGTAATGAAATGATCGGGAAATGGAATGATAGATACCACCAGGAGCATTGCCAAACCACCCCATGGTTCGTAGGAACAGAGCAAATCTGAAAAAAACTGAAAAATTGATGTCACCGTTTTTCAATCGTGCAATTGATCCGTCTGAGAAGCTTGTTCAGATTGAAAAAGAATTGTCGTTCTACACGTTGCACAATAATACAGCCAACCTGTAAGAATCAATAATTTGTACACAATGTTTTAACCAATTTTTTTTTTTTTTTTTTATATCATATTCATATTCATTTCATATGTGGTATAGGGAAGAAGTCATGTTCTCTAGTAATGGCATGATGCTTCGAAGGAGGGAATTGATGTCGTTGCAACCGGGAGTGTTCATTTCTTATGCAGTGATAGATGTTTGGTGCATAATTTTGAATAGCAATGAACGTCTCAGATCACCAAACTCTCCAAAGAGATTCTTTGCAACAACTAACCCTTGTGTAACTTATATTTTACATATTATACTTATTCATCGAAAATATATGTATTCGTTTCATTTCATGTTGAGTAAATCTGATATAGTTGCTCTAATATTGTGATTTACAGATGTATACTATTATTAATCCACCCAATGGATGGGATAGATCAAGGAGGCTAAACACGTTTGTCGAAAAGATTGGGTGGTGAGATAGAAAATAGCCATGATATGGACCTGAAAAGTATTGACATGGTAACACTACTACTTATCACTTGAAAAAAAAACGTTCAAGAAAGTACATGATTTCTATATTATTAATATAATCAACTATTTGTAATTGCAGTTCTTTTTCCCTTTTTTGGTGTCCTCACATTTCTTTGTGATGTGTGTTGATGTCAAGAAAGGATTGATTGAGATAATAGATAACAAAGCAACTGCTGCAGATGGAAACACTAAAAAATACGGCAAGCATCCGGCATTATTGGTAAGAATATTTAATTATATAATACAATATATCTATTTATATGAATTTGAATTCTTGTATTTTTGATTGTTACTTATTGTTTATTAATATATCAATCACATCATTATCTTTTATTTTGTAGAGGAGTTTTTTCATGCATTTCATGACGAAAAATGGAGTTGGCAAAAGGACTGATAAACTCAGTCAAGGGTCGTGCCATGGGATAATCATGCCGTGGACTGATCCAAACAACAATTTCGATTGTGGAGTGTATACGATGCGTCACATGGAGACGTACAAGGGGGAAAACTTAGGTAAATGGAAGCATGGATTTCACTTAGGCAGACATTTGCAACTAACGCGTTTAAGGATAAAGTATTGTGCTGCAATACTTATAGCTGATATCAATTCGAAGAAAAACGAAAAACTAGAATTGGCAAAGTTGCATTATCGCCGGGCTTGTGCAGATGGTAATATCGATGTCACCAGACTTATTCTTGGAGTCTAGTGATATAGGATTGTTTGTTTCATTTATCTTATTGTTCTGAACAAACGTGATGTTATCAGCTTTGATTTGTCGGATATCTTCGAACGAATAGCAAATTCATCTTTTGATGTTATTTAAGATGTTTTTTTCTGAAGCTTTATGATGAATTTGATAAATAGTGAAAATTGAAATGAAGGTGATCACTACCATTTTCTTTAGCGTTCTGAGTGAGACGTTTTGTCGAACAGTGATCGAGCATCCTAACAACAAACATATCTATTGTTTCAATATGAAGTGGTTATTGCATATTCATAAATATCTTGATGCATATAATATTATATAAAACTTTTGTTATAGCATTTGCTTTTCGAGATGTATCACATGTTAAAAATTGAAATAAGGTGATCGCTACCATTTTCTTTGAAGTTCTGAGTGAGGCATTTTATCGAACAATTACTATGAAACTTTTTAGCAACCATTTCTAATAGTCATGAGCAAATATCAAATACAAAACATGAACGGCCCTGGATCGTTTTGCTTCAAGAGCACCAAATTATTGCAACCAATGGGAATACCTAACAATTATGAATACTTGTAGTCAAGATATCATTGCATATTAATAGTAAATTTGTTGCTTAATAGCTGATATGTTGTTGCATATTCCTACTAAAAGAACGAGGATGAATTATTTCAGTTATTAATAATATAAATTATAATTTTATACTTGACACACAACAACTATTCGTAAGAAACCAAAAGAATGAGGGTGAGGATAAGATAAATAAAAATTTCATTGTTTTAGGATACGAAAACAGTAATAAACATAAAATATAAATTCAAAATAAACTAATAAGATAAACAAGTTTAGCTGAATTGTTACGCTTCACCATCAAGACTTCTTCTCACAATTCCGAGCATCGTGATTCGTCAACTTTTTGCACTTACTGCAATTTCTCAACGATTTTCTTGCACTTTCAATTGCATTATCCCTAGATGGTTTTATTTTGCGTCCACTTCCTTTATTCTTCACTGTATCTGGGGCCAACACAGAAACGTTCTCAGGAATAGATGCACCATAAAAGTGTTCAAAAATCTTATCTTTCTCCAGCATATTAGATGCACTCCCATCAACTGATTTGACAATCTCTTTTAGCTCACGCAAACCACGCAAAAAAACTTTCAAGCGATTGGTATTAGCTCCAGAAATGCCGAAGGTATGGTAAAACTCTGAGTGACACTGATTACCCAACTCTCTATTCTCATCAAGGCAAATTGATTGTTCACCTATATCCGAATGGAGATCATTTAGAGATTTTGGGCAGGCATATTTCGTCCACCGTGCAACCAAATATTTTTCACTGATCGACTGAATGTCCAAGTTCTGTTACACATGAAAACTGTGGCAGCACAATAACCCCAACCTAATGAATTTTTTACAACTGCATGTGATAGTGCCATCTTCAGTATTATACATAACATTGAAGACACCACCCTTATGAAGAATCTCATACCTGGAAACACCGACTTCTATATTCATATTCGAAATACGACACCTGTAAGAAGCGCGCCAAATCTCATCCTGCATATCCTTAAAAATCTTATTGGTGTAGACACGAGCAGCCTGTTTCTCAAACGAGTATGGCGACTTCAACTTTGGAAATATAGATTCATCTACACTCGAGAGCCGATCATGTTCATGCCTTTGAGAATCGAGTGCACTTTCAAAATGCATGAAAAATTCAAGGAGATTGGCTCGTGAGTTCATGTAAATCTTGAAGTAACTATTTCCACTCTCAGAGATAGAGGTGGTCTTCAAAAGGCCACTCATCGGAAAATCCCTAAAGTACGCCGGAATCCATGAATGACGTACATCATACATTGAGTTAAACCAATTATCTCCAACCAACCCAAACTCAGTAACCATATTTTCCCATTGTTCTTCAAACTCATCCGGCTCAATCATTTCAGACCAAACTAGTGCATTGAGAGCTGGGCGGAAATGTTCATTATTCTTCAGATGTTGAGGAATCTTCACACTCACCTTTTCCATAATGTGCCACATGCAAAAACGGTGCCTTGTGTGAGGGAATACATGCGGAACGGCAATCTTCAGTGCAGGATCTTGATCGGTTATTAACATTGTAGGAGCATTTTTCGTACACGACTTGAACTTTTCTAAGACCCAAACATAAGAGTCCACGTCCTCTTTATTAAGCAAACCAGCCCCAAAAACTACACATTTACCATGGTTGTCCATGCCTGTAAATGGGGTGAAAACAAGATTGTACCTGCACAAAATAACAATAAATTTAAATGATAAGAAACAATAACTTAAATGATCATAAACAATAATTGAAATGTTAATAAACAATGAAAAAACAATAAACACTAAATATTTACTTGTTTGTTTGATATGTGGCATCAAATGATACAACATCACCGAAGGCATTATAGTTTTTCCTCGAGGTTCGATCTGCCCAAAACAACCGTGTCAGCTTGTCATTTTCGCTACACAATATTCAAATGAGAACTCCGGACATAATTCGCGCTTCTTGAAAAGTTTATCCAATATCATTTGAGCTTCAGCGCCGGCAACATATGCTCTCATATCACGTGCAAAATTTTTAAAATCAACAACGCTGCAACTGATATTGGCATAACTTCCAACAGATTCTTTAAAAACCCTATAGGATTTCACTGCCCCGATATTTGCTCTCGCACAGTTCAATACGAAATTTTGATGTCCAAAATCTAAATTCCTATTTACCTTCATAAACTGCTTATAGGAATCAGACACTAGCTTATGAGTATGACGTTCGATGAACCCATTAACCTCATATCCCTCTCCTGCACATAATCTAAACACAACACGAGCCATACATTCTGATCTTCTCGACGTTCTTCGCCTTTTCTTTTTTGAACTCTCACCCCAATCATTTGATTCATCACATTCCGTATGTTTTACACCTTCACGGTTGCAATATACATATCTCCAAACAACTACATTATCCTTTGATTTACAGCGCGGTCCAAGACGAATATCAAAACCACATTTAGATGCATAAATTCTATAAAATTCCACCCCTTCTTCTAACGATGAAAATTTCATGCCAACAATGGGTTTGAACTCCTTTTCACACTCTGGAATGTAGTATTCACTTTCTCCAGGTGAAACTTCTATTCAAACTGGACGACTTTCCATTGATTCAGGCACGTCTAGGAATGAAAATGCAAAGAGTACAATAAATATGCATAAAATAAAATATAAAGAATACAATAACATAGTGAGGTTTTTTCTCGAACAATTAATGGGCATTCTAACAATAGCCATTACTACTGGGCACAAATAAGTACAGACTACCGCTGAAGCCATTGTTGTATGCTTGTCGAGATGTTGAAATCTTCGTGATATGCTCAGTAATATTATTATTATGCAACAATAAACAAAAAAAGAATTTAGTACATACCTTGAAGATTCATATTTCACCACCGAAAGCTTCTGCGTGAAAATTTTCTTTTCTGCAAATAAGCGTTCACTCTTGTTTGGAAAAGAAAGTAGAAAAATCATCTCCATGTAACCGTTCCTGATTCTGTGGGATGTACGTGATATAGGTGGTTGTGACATATATAATGAATTACTAGAATATCCTTTCCGTATTAGTTTATAAGAATATAAGAATGAAACCAACCTTTTAATCTTGACCATTGATTTAATAAAATGAACAATCCAGATCTATTCCTAGTTAACACAGGGAGATTCATTTCTATTTGATCTCCCTCCTATATATATATATATATATAGGGGGATAGGTTATGGTGAAAACTAATTATTAAGTGAAACATGCAACTCATCATAAAATGTTGTATTCTCATGATAATGCATTATATGCATAAAAATAATATAAAATAAAATAAAACAATATATTTTATTATGCAAATTCTCATGATGATGCATTATATACATAAAAATAATATAAAATAATATATTTTATTATGCAACATTTTATGCACAAAATGCATCATTTTATGCATAAAATATAATATTTTATAATGGGTTGCAGGTTTCACGTAATAATTAGTTTTCATATGATCTATTATATATATATATATATATATATATATATATATGTTGGATATATTGTATTTACAAAAATAAATTCATTAATAAAAAAATATTCCCTCTGTCCCTTCTAAATAGCTACATTTGCTTTATGCACAAATACCAAAAAATAAAGTGATATGTAACTATAATCAAATCCAATGAGAGAATTAATTGTAGCCAAGTATTATTTGTCATTTTAAGAAACGTAGCTAATAAATGGAACGGACGAAAATAGCAAACGTAACGTAATTAATGAAAGGGGATGGAGGGAGTATGTTGTATAGCCACATCAACAGATGACGTGTTGGTTGTGCTAAAAAGGGCAAGGAGCAATTTTTATTTTTTTTTCTTCACATAATTTCTAGTAATTTTTAGCAGCAACTCTTATGTGAAATCTACCTTGATTATGATAATTGATGAGATGATTAAGATCTCTCAAGATGTGATCATTAAGTTTGAAAAAGGAGTTAAATCGAACTAAGGTATTTTAGATGAGCTTATAAATTGATTAAAAGTGATTGGTAAAATAAGCTCCTTTAAAAATATAAAATCGAAAATCAAGCTTCAGAAACTTATAAGTTCTCCAAAAAATAAGGTCATCTACGTATCTCAACTTTTTTTTTTTCTTCAAAATTTTACTTTTTCACGATAACTTTAATTTACTTTTATATTTTCAGCATATAAACTCTTCAAAATAAACTTAGTAAAACACCTCTAAAGCAACGTTATCTGTCAAAATTTCAAAATTCTAAGAACTTCAATCTTGAAGATTTACCCTTTATTGAAATCTAGCCACTTTACTCCAAGAATGTGTTGACACAATCTATGTACAACACAAGAGTACATGAACAAAATTTACCCCCTTTCAAAAAACAAAAGCAAAAAAAAGAAAAAAAAGAAAAAAAAGAAAGAAAAGAAAGAAAAGAAGAACAAAATCTATCCCACATTGATTGCTGATTATATCAATAAACATGTTTTGTATCAACTTTATATATCATGTTAACAACAAATCAAAATATAATTCTACTTTTCATTAAGTAACCCACTTTTAACTTACAAAGCCGAAATCATATTACAGACTACTAAGTGGTTGAGATCTCACTACAAATCTCTATATATATGAAGCAAATGAAGCCTCTAAAACTCACCAATTCACCAAATCACAATCAAATATACATAAGAAGATTGCAATTAGTGACTTAATTACTACACCATGTCTCAAAGCAAAGCCATAAGTGTGATATTTGTTTTAGTATTATTATATTCAGGCCAAACATCAGCTGACTTCATTAGTTGCTATACACCTTGTATTGTTGGTTGCTTTTTTGGAGATAACTATTTCTTATGTGCAACTAAATGTTTTGGCAAATGCATCTTTTCTGCTACAACTGTCACTTCCAGCAAGCTCTACTGCAAATATGGTTGTTCTATTGATAAATGCCTCAAATATGGCAATGGTATGTCTCATATTATTTCTTGCAATTCAAAATATTTTTATCGCAACACCCGAGATGATTCGAACCATCGATTCATTGGTTAGAGGGAAGAGTCTTATCGACTGAGGCGTTTTTTTTCAAAATGCCTCATTTCTTTGACATCATTCATGCATGCATGTATTCAAGATTTTGAAACTTCTTATAATTTTGCAGATGCCAAGAGAGTTGATACATGTGTGAGCAGGTGCGAGAATAAAATATGTACGGACGCTCCTTCTCCAATCTCAGCATAGTCATTACCAGCTACAGATGCTTGAAGACTGAAATTTTATGCATACTTATTTTACTATAATTCACAGTCAAAAATAAATGAAAAGTATATAAATGATAAAATTGGAGGGCTATATTATGTACCACAAGTTTAATCTTCCCAATTTTACTTTTCTTGATTTATTTTTCTTTAAGTTTTTCATGATCCTTCTGCAAATAAACCCTGAAACATTGAACAAATATCCGAAAAAACAGAAACAATTGAAGCAGAGGATTTCATAACATTCAATAAATATGTCAAAAAACAAATCTGATTCTTACTAATTAAGATTTCCCAGCATGAAAAGCTTCAAAACCAGCATCAGTCCCAATCCAAGTGAAGCCAGTGCCTTTAGAAATTCCTCTATCCTTCATCTCTTCCCTCAGTTCACTCACTCCCTCCCATCTTCCTGCATCGGCTAACGTATTCGATAAAGCCATGTAAGCCCCGGGCTTACTCTTCTCTTTCACTTTGAAAAGCTCGTTCGCAGCAAATTTAGCAAGCTCTACATCTCCATGCAACCTGCAGCAACTCAGCAATGCTGCCCAAACATCGGAGTTTGGCTTTTCGGTCATCATCTTTATGAATTCGAGTGCCTCGTTCAATCTTCCAGCACGTCCTAATAGGTCGACCATACACGCGTAATGCTCCATTCTTGGCTTCACCGAATAAACTCTTTCCATGCTTTTAAAGATCTCCCTCCCTTCATCGACTAACCCTGCATGAGCACAGGCGGATAAAGCACCAAGAAATGTGACGTAATTTGGGGAAATGCGAGTTTCCCTTATCATTCTAGTGAAGAGGGCTAGGGCTTCGTTCGGACTTCCGTTCTTGCCATAGCCATCGATCATCGAGGTCCATGAGAAGACGTTTCTCGTAGGCATGTAGTCGAAAATGGATCTTGCATGCTCAGTTCTCCCACATTTGGAGTACATGTCTACCAAAGCACTGCCTATCTTTACGTGTGGGAAATACTCTGTTTTCACCAACTGCCCTTGAATCTGCAGCCCGATATCGTAAGCTGACACGAGAGAACAAGCACCGATGATGCTTGCATATGTCGATATAGTAGGCCTAAAACCTACACCTTGCATTTCTAAATACATCTCTATGGCCTTGGTAGCCATTTCAACCGATTTACTATATCCTTCGATCATGGCATTGTAAACCACCACGTCTTTCTCGAAAGTCCTCTCGAACACATCCTCTGCATCCTTCCAACAACCTCGGTTCATGTACCCGGTGATCATCGAAGTAGAACAAACCACATTCTTCTCCAACATCAAATCGAACACTCTCCTCGCGTAATCAATCCTCTCGCTCTTCACGTACACATCGACTAACGCGGTGTAGAGCACATCATCACCATCTACAAGAGATTTCGTAATCTGGGCATGGACTTCCTTCCCAATACCACGCGAAGACAGCCCTGCATTTCCGCTAGTCGAACCTTTCAAGATCATCGAAAACGTATAAGCATCAGGCTTTTGATCTGAAAGAGTGAGTTCTCTTACCAACTCGAACGATTTCTCTACAAACCCATTTCTCGCGTAGCCAGCTATCATGTAATTGTATGCCGTCAAAGTTCGGTGAGGCATTTCGTCGAACACCTGGCGCGCGTAGGATAAACATGAGGACTTGATATGGAGGATGAGGAGTTTGATGGAGATGTTAACATTGGGTTGGAACCCAGTTTTGAGGATGCGGGAATGGATCTTTTGGCCGTGAGAGGGGTGGTCGGAATTTATGTAATCCTGCAGCGCCGATGCCACTGAAAATAGCGGCGAAGAGCTGAGCTCCGTTCGCGGGCAGTTCGTACTGGGTTGAACTAGGGCGGCGCCGACATTGCTTAATCTGCCATTTCTCATTTTCTTTCCATTGATTTGAAAGATTGGATGATTTTTCCGAGCTGAATTCCAAATTCAATAAACACGTTGGTGATGAAGGTGAAGGAGGTTTCAACGTTTGATGCCTTTGTTTAGAAATTCATCCAGAATTTGGGCCTTTTGTATAAGCAAAGTTGTATTTTAGAGGTTAATTGTAAATTAAATCATAACTTTTGGCCTCTAATTTAATTTTCATTTTTTTTACACTTAATCTTTACATTTTCTTAAGTGAAAATGGTATGAAATACCCATTTTCACTTAGCCAACAAAAATTATACCCACATAAATAATTTCATAAAATTATACCCATTTTTTGGTTTTTTAGACAAAAGTACCCTTCATTTTGAAATTAAAGTCGTTCGTATCCTCCCCATTTCCAGATCTAGATTTAGTTTCTCTCCTCCCTGACGCATAACCCTCTTCCTACCGTCTCTCCCCTTTCTCTCGACCTTCTGCCGCCATGCCCCTCTCCTGTTCTTCGGACTGCCGGCGGCCGACGCCACTGCGGCGGTTTTCCCCACTTTCTCCTCCTCTAATTTCTCCCTCAATTTTCTAAATTGAAAACCCTAATAGAAATCCCAAAAACTCCATCTCTTCCCGTGCCCAAACTCCGCCGCCAGCAACACGACCGGCGCCACCGCCTTAGCATCGCATCGCTCATCGTCCTTGTAGTCTCCCCTGTTCTTGTTTGCCTGAAGTGCTCCTCGTCCGTGGCTGCTGAATCTAGACTCGCTGTGGGTGTCGGGATGCCTTCTGCTGTGTTGTTGCTGATCCACTTTGTGTTGCTGCCGGGCGCAGCTTTTCTTCTTGTTGGATTGTTCATGAATGATCGCTGATGTGCCTCTCCTCTTCTTTCTTCTTCTTCTTCTTCTTTTTTTTTTTTTTGGCTACCTGGGTCTTCGTTTGCCTTGGATTGTCATGAATAGATTTTTCTTCTAGTTTGACCGTGTTTTATTTTCTTCATTTGCTGATTTTTTCTACCTTTTATCTCTAGTTGTAGTTTGTTGTAGAGTGGCCTGCGTGTTTAAGGCCCTTTGCTGCACTTTGGATTGGTTTTTTCTTCTTCAGTGTCAGTGTAAAGTTAGAACTATTGGGAACAATTTAGCATTTAAAGTTGGAACAATTGGAACAATTTAGTTTTTATTGTTCTAATAGTTCCAACTTATCCTTGGAACTATTGGAACAATTTTGTATTTTATGTTCCAGTTGTAAAGTCAAAGTCAGAGGGTAATTTTGTCCAAAAGACCAAAAAGTGGGTATATTTTATATTTATTAAGTTGGTGGGTATGATTTTATTTGACAAAGTCAAAATGGGTATTTCAAATAATGACCATTTTCTTAATAAATTCGACCTTTTTTTCTTCAGCTAACTGATTCGACGTTTGTTATTATTGACTTGAATTAAAATTTCATTATAAATTTTCAAACCAACACTACTTTGTACTCCATTTCTTTTATATGTCATTTTAAACTGAATCCCTTCATCCCTTGTTCTTTTTTGTAAGTCGTTTTCAAATTTTAATACTTAAATTTTTTTAATTTTTAACTTTATTCATAACCTTTGTCAAATTTTAATATTTGAATTTTCAATTTTCAACTCTTTTCGTTAGTAATAGTAGTACTATTTTATCTCTCCTTTTCATACTTATTAATTTAAATTCATTTTTCAAACTAAATAATTAAACTAATGAAATTTTCTAAATCAATTGTATGAGAGTATTTAAATTTCTTAATACAAGACTAAGAGATTGAGCCAAAAGTGACGCATGAAAAAAAAAAATAGTATCTAATTTGTAAAATAGTACTAATAAAAAAATTAAATTTGAGAATTGTGATATTTAAGTCAAATTTGCCAAAAAAAAAAAAAAAATCAAACTTATTTATTTGATTGGTTGATTAGTGTTTTACTGGAATGATCAGAATTCAGACGAAGCGATATAGATTTCAGCAATTGTTGCAAATAATATTCATGTTACAACTTTTTCATTCAAATTTTAGATTTTTTATTTTTTATTTTGACTGTTCATACACAAATTTTAATTGCAAATATATTAAATTTCAAGATGTTATTTCATGCGACCAATCAATCACGATGAAAAAACGAGAGAATGAACCATTGCAAATTTGAAATTCGGAGAATTTCTTTATTTATTCAAGATTTGATTTTCTGCTTTCTTTTATTGTCATCCCCCAATTTACACGAAAATCTTTGACATTGATTCTCTTAAATTTACTAAAGAAAGTTACCAAAAAAAGTGGGCCTGCCTAATTATGATCAACATAAAATGTTGAATTATAAAAAAAATTATCATCATCCCAAAATCATAAATAGAAAGTTGACCATATACTCGTCATGACTAATTAATAATTGTTAATGGATATATGTAATTCAAAATATAATCAAATTAAATATTTGACTTAATTAAACTTGGTCCAAAAATAAGGTCAAAGAATAGGATAGGCTCCCTCACAATTCTCTCCCTATAAATATGAAATGAAGTAAGCTTCTACAACCCATCAATCATAAACAAAAAAAACTAAACAAGTTGCAATTAATATCTTACACCATGAATCAATGCAAAGCCCTAAGTGTGATGATAGTTTTCATGTTACTGCTACAAGCAGGCCAAGGAGCAGCAAACTTCAAACACTGCTTCGAACTTTGTATTCTTCGTCATTGCCTTCTCAGTAAGGATACATTATTTGCGTGTTCGTCTAAATGCATCTTCAAATGTCTCTTCAAACCAAGTACTGACTTCATCAGTTCGGGTTCAAGTTCGAGTTCAAGCGAGTCAAACTGTACACTTGATTGTGCACTTAAGCAATGTCCTAGATTCGGTGATGGTATGTTCTTACACTACTTCTTGCACAACTTAAAAAATATTTTGAAACACCATTTCATTTGAAAAATATACTTCTATATTGCTATGTTTTTATGCCTTTGATAGGGGGTGAAAGAAAAATGCCCCAATGATTTCATCATTTTTTTGTTTGATATAATAATCCTTCATATTTAGATTCATTTTACGATTTTTGTTTTCCACAAGAAATTTTTTTGTACTTTGTGGAGTATGTGAGCATAATTAATTAAGTAGTGTGTTTTATAATAAGGGTTTATTGAGAATTTTGGGCCTTTTATGTAAGCTCTCTATTTATTTATTTATTAATAAAACCCTATTATGCAACAACAACAACAATAAAAAAAAAACCGGCTTTTTAGTTGTTTTTTTTTATAGCTCAAATATTAATTATTATTCTCAATATTTGAATAACCACGAAGCAATATCGTTTTCTGCAGTTGTTGCAAAGTGGCTGCTTATATTACAGACATTTTTTCAATTTTCAGTGATACTTTTTTGCTTATTAATTATCCGCATTTGTCCTCCCATAAATGTTAGTAGTACTATAAAACTAATCGCGGCCTCTTATTTGCTCTATATTTGTATTTTTTAATTTTTAATTTTTTTACTCTATCCCTATTTATTTTCATTTGAAGAAAGTATAATACTCGGTTTAATTTCTGGTCTGCAACAATATAATGCTAATTAAATTGATGATATAATATTTGCAGATGTGGATAAAGTGGATAATTGTGTGAGCACGTGCGAGACGAAAGTATGTAGTGCTGCTCCTTCTCCAATTTCGGCGTGATCAAGATACATGAAATGTTTTGTACAATTAATTTATAATAATAGAGTTTGGAGGGCTATCAACATTTTTATCATTTCGTAACTCTTATTTGGAAGGAAATTATTAGAGTTTTTGCTATTTATTATTCCGGAATTTTGTTCATAACTTTGGACAGAATTTCATATCATCTACTCATTTAGTCATTTGTACTTATATTTCACTATTTTCTTTCTTACTTGTGGGTTCTATTCAAGTGCACCTTTCAATGAGATATGAAAACCCAATTTAACATGTATATTGGTGGTACTAGGGTCGATTCAATATCGATGATTTTGTCTTAGGTGCACGGGCCACACACTGGGCCATTAGCAGGGTCGGCCCGAAATTTTCCGGGCCCTAGGTGGTTGCACCCTTGGCCTAGGTTCAAGGCCGGCCTTGGACGTTAGCAAATATTTGATATTTTGTCTCGCTATTATCGTGGACACACTTAATATGACCACGACAATGATTTTTTAACTTATGATTAGGTTTTTTTACAATATTTATTTTTATAAGATATATTAATAATATCACCATGACATCATCACGTCAATAGTTGACACATTAACTATGTCCAAGATGAGTAGGGGAATATTCATCTCCTTCTCGCATTGTTAAAATGGTTAACAAGACTCGCTAGAGAGTCCATTGGGCTCATATATATACTGCGCATGTTGTTCTATTCGATCTAATGATATTGCTTATAATTAATAGACCATATAATCCTACTCAATGAATTTAATTATAGAATTTCGCATCTATATTGGTAACAGAATCATGAGTACCATTTTCATCCCAAAATATAACAAAAACCTAACATATACGCAACATATTACAGGTGCGTCATCACCTATACGGCCAAATTGAGAATGAAGTCAATGTAGGAATAATTTACAAAATTAAATTTAAAGCAACAAATCTATGCTATTTAATATTTATAGAAATGCTCCCCTACCCACGGTGGACACACTTAGGCCCGTTTGGTATCCATATACGTATATTAGGTATGAGTATCAAAATGGCTCATACCCATACCTTGTGTTTGGTAATATCAGTATATGAATATCTTTGATATACCGATAATTCACTTTCTTCATTCTCGTATATACGAGTTTATCCACCGGTATCGTCTATTTCTCCCAAAAATCCTATTTCTCCGATTTTTCAAGAACTTCAGGCATCGTCGGTCATCATTGCAAGTGAATTTTTCTTCTTTTGTTTGAGTTTACTTGTGTTTTTACTGGTGAATATGGATTCTTCTCCTTCTTCTACTTTTTTGTTTTTTTTTTTCAAGATTTGTGTTTCTTGGTTAACTGGGGCATCCATTACCTTTTTTTTGTTTGCTCATTATGCTGCGTTATTGGGGGGAAGTCGAAAAATTCGTGAATTGATGCTCTCTTTTTATGCAATTGCATAATTCGTCTTGAATTTTTTTTTTTTTTTTTTGCAGTTATAGTTCATTAGGTAGAACTCCTATAATTTTCTCTATCTATGTATTTAATAATTGAGGAAGCTCAATTGAATAAAAGGGCTGCCTTCAACAACCGTTAATTATCACCATTGGTAGGTACTTGATTTCCAATATGCCTCTTTTCTCAAGTAATCGGCTACTTTCTTGATTGATGGTGCTTACAGTAAGATCAAAATTTGTGTTTTTATGTATTTGTTGGTTGTCTGCTAAACTCATAGTAGTGTGAGTTATCTCTGTTTTTTATAAAAAAAAATTAATTGTGTAAATATGATTGTTTTTGTGTGTAGTCAATGGGATGACAAGAAGAAGATGATTAAGTGCGAGAGACAATGTTATGATGAATTCTATGTAGTAATTTCTTATGTTCGTTGTCAACATAAATTGAATGTTAGTTATCTACTTGATTAATTATTTAAATTTCTTTTCACTTACTTAAATTATGTATTTTTTTAGGGGCATCCTCGTGCCAAGGGTTTATGGGAGACTCAATTTCCACTCTTTGAAAAGTTACAACTTATATATGATGCGGATCGAGCGGATGGGAGTAGGTGTGAAGATATGAATGATAGCATCCACAATATGGATGATGAGCTTGAAAATGATTTAGATGACTCGGATGTTGCTGAATTGCAAACGCAACCACCACGAAAGAGGCAAAAGAAAGGTAAGAGCCCTATTCAACACAATGATAAGTTTGTGATTGCCATAGATGCAATCAAAGATCATATGGGTGTTATAACTAATACTTGGAAGGAGGCTGAAAAACGTGAACAAGAAGTAGTGGAACAAAAGGAAAATTTATTGTCCGAAATTGCTATGATTGACGGAATTTCTGATGATGATGCAATTGATGCTACTAGCTATCTTTCAAGAAACTCAAGTGAGCTCGATGCATTCTACAGTTGTTCAAATGACCATTGGAAGAAATTGTATGTGGACATAGTTAGGATTCGTGGGTCTTCGGGTGCAACATAACAGATGAAAGATTCTTGATGGGATGAGAAAATAGCTTTTTTGGTTGTGATTGCAAGGTCATGTTAATGGTGTAAATTTTTGGTAGCTTTTGCATAACTTATCTATCAACCATTCACCAATCCCTAATTTTTAGGAGATTTTTTGTAATGATCAATGACAATTTTAGTAATTTTATATGACCTATCTATGTAGCCATCTATTTAAGATTTTTATTATTTTTATGGATTTATTAATGTCTTCGATTGTTTTTAGTTAAGAATTATAGAAAAAGAAAATATGAAAAAAAAGAAAGAAGAAATAAAGTACAAAATGAACTAATAATACTAATATTATTATTATTATTATTATAAGTTAACTTTAAAAAAAAAAAAAAAAGGATTTGATATCTCATATTGGAATAATCCATACCAAACACAGATATCAGATATCAATCTCATACCCTTACCTGATATCTCATACTCATAGCTCACTCATACCCATATCTGATACCTGATATACTAGTATATGGATACCAAACGGGCCCTTAACGTGTCCACCGCTGACGTGGCAGTGCCACGTCAATAATTTTTCCTTTTAGGGTTCACTTTTTTTAGCAGGGTTTAGTTTTTTATGGTATGGTTTATTTTTATAAGGTATATTGATTATAATTTTCCTTAAATAAAATGCCGTCACCTCAGCCGTGGGCATAATAAGTATGTCTACGGTGGGCAGGGGAGCATTATTCTTAGTTAATGTGCTTTAAAAAGAATTGAATGAAAGTGTCACAATTATTTTTAATTACTTTCCCAGATAATCAAAGTCCCCCGTGATTATCACGATCGCAATCTAATTCTGACTGAATATCTCTATCCAAATAGTCAATAAGTACTAATTCAAATAATAAACGGTAGATTTTGATTAAGTCAGTTTTCTACAATCATAATCCATCTAACTAACCAGGAAAAAAACCTCTATAAATACAAGAACAGAAGTATAGGCCGGTTATAACAATTAATTAATAATCGGTATAGAGAGAAGAAACATATAAGAAAAGCTACTGTATAATTTGAAAGAATGGATCGGTGCAAAAGTGTGCGCACGTTAGTTCTGATCGCGATGCTGATGCTAGCATACGCGGGGTGCGCGTCGGCATCTTTCAAGAAATGCTACTCCAAGTGCCAAGAGGATTGCCGTGCTGCAAGCAAAGAGATGACGTATTGCATTACACATTGCCTTTTCAAGTGCATAGGCAAGGCCGATTCTATCGGAAGCGACTCTTGCAACAACAGTTGCGTTGTTAACCAATGCCGTCCGCTTGGGGATGGTAAGATTACCCTTTTGCCCCTGCTTCAATTTTAATACTAAGAGATTTAGGGTCCGTTTGGTAGCCAGTATAACCTAGGAAAAACCTAGATAAGAAAATTTATCTCGGTTTTTCCAGTGTTTGGTATCCGAGAAAAATAATGTCATTGGCCCGCGAAAATGCTTGGGCCCGGACTAAATTCACTGTTACACTGACATATACTATACCGCATCTACCGCCGGATAAGTTGTGATAAGTTTTTTATTTTCAATTTTAATTATCAATTTTTATTTTCAATTTTAATTATCAATTTTTTAATTTTTAATTTTAATTATCAATTTTTTATTTTCAATTTTAATTATCAATTTTTTATTTTCAATTTTAATTATCAATTTTTATTTTTAATTTTAATTAAAAAAATTATTTTTAATTTTAATTATCAATTTTTTATTTTTTATGTTAATTGTTAATTTTTTATTTTTAATTTTAATTATCAATTTTTTATTTTTTTATTTTAATTATCAATTTTTTATTTTCAATTTCAATTATCAATTTTATTTTCAATTTTAATTATCAATTTTTTATTTTCAATTTTAATTATCAATTTTTATTTTTAATTTTAATTATCAATTTTTTATTTTCAATTTTAATTATCAATTTTTTATATTTCTTATCCCAACTTTTCTATGTTTGTACCAAACACACAATATATTTCTTATCCCAACTTATCATACTTTTTTATCTCAACTTATCACACTTTTTTCTTATCCGCTCTTTTCTCGGTATTGCTACGAAATGAGCCCTTAGGGTTGTTAATTTTTGGCACAACACGATAACTAGGGCTGGCAAACTAACGGCCCGGCCTGGCCCAAGCCCATCGGGCTTTTGGAATTATTTGGGCCGGCCTGTTTGATATTGTTTTCGGGCCTCACTTTTCAATGTAGTCCGGCCCGAAAATATATTTTTAGTGTAAATTGGTTGGGCCATGCTTTCCGGGGCCTCATGGGATTTTTGCCACTTTTGAGCGGGCTGGCTCGGCCCGAAATTCATTTGGGCCTACAATTATGATGCCCAGCCCGGACCGGGGGGGGGGGGGGGGGGGGGGGAAGGGGACCGGGCCTACTTTGCCACCCCTAACGATAACCCAACACGAACATGTACCAAATTAGTAGGTTAGTGTTTAACTTATCGTGTTCGTGTTCTTATCGTGTCGACACGATAAGAACACGAATTATCGTATCGTGCCGGATATAGGTCGGGTCCATATAACCCGATAATATTTATTTATTATTATTTTAATTATTTTTATATTATTTTATCTAATTTATTTATTTTTAAAATTTATACTCGATCCGTTTAATTTATAAAGAGATAATCCACTGTCTTTTTTGTCTAAAAAACAATCTATTTATAAATGAGACAACGGGAATATATAAAAAATGAATTTGTGGCCGGTTTCATGAAAATGCAGCCCTTACTCGCCCATAGTTGACTGTCTTTTTGTCTGTTTATTTCGTGGTTGCTAAATTGATCTTGTTATTTTGTATTTTACATGAAATGCAGATGTTGACAAATTGGAGGATTGTGTGAATGATTGTGGCGGCAACCGCATATGTGCTTAGTCTCCCATTTTTCAATTTGAAACCCTTCAAGATTGTGAATTCGCGCACGTTGTTTGCCCACATCACAACTTGTGATTCTCTTAAAAACAAGGAAGAATAAATTATTACATTTGTGGTTTAGTGGATCTTCTTTCGTAGTTTTATGTAATTTGTAGTATTAGAATGTTACCGTGCTACCTATTAAACATCATCAACTTCCGAAAACATCACTTAATGATTTATTTTGTGTGTTATGTTTACATACATTCATATATACATGTTTTAGTTCATATAGAATTTATCAAAGTACTAACACTTAAATAAAGCAAAAAAAAATAAAAGCAAATAATATATTGAAGGATTTTGAAGAGTTACCAAATTCAAGATATTAATTAATTAGAGGATTGCCGCCTAACTATTGTATTCAAGTGCATGCGGCTTGCCCATGGCTTAAGATTTTTGCAATCTAGTGGTACTGATGTAATTATGGTTCAATCCCAAATCCTCAAAAATGAAAAAGATAGTATATCTTAATTGGTTCTTCATTACATTACTAATATCATTTATATATTCCTAGAGGTGAATACTCTATTTCCATCAGCAATGGAACTCCATGAACAAGTGATGACTTACTAAAGTAATTGTCCCTTAAAAAAAAAACTATTGGCTTATTTTTTTTTAATATACAATAAGATCAGAAGAAAAAAAAAATTGTTGCAAATTTCCAATAAATCAAAGGTAATTGGAGTTGTTCGATAATTGTGGCTAATTTAAATGGTCAGCAGATTCTTAAGGTTGATGAGCACAATTTTAATTTTAATTAAATTGGGCTGCAACAAAGCCAATATGTTTATATTACAAACGGTTTAAAAAAAATCATTCTCAAGTTGGGCCAAGGTATAGTTGGGCCGAGATCAGATCCGGATCCGGATCCGCCAAAGCAAGTGTAATTACGGAAAGCACCCTGGAAATCGAGATAATTCCATGGCTATTAGGTTTTGGATTTGGTTTGCTTTCAATTTGGATTTTGGAGTAAAGAACTTCAACTCATCCGTCAATACCTCTTTCTCTCTCCTCAAATAAATCTTTGATTGGTGAAATTTGACTCTGCTTCAAGGTTTTTAATCCAAAATCCCTATAAATTCTAGCCCAGATTGATTGGGGAATCCAGGGTTTTTTCCCAAATCTCCGACCACTTTCTAACCCTAAGTTTTGTAGTAACTGCTGCTTTCAATCGCGGTTAACCTTTTTCTGTGTTGAAGTTGAACTCTTTCGGTTACTTGTGATGGCGGCGGAGGAGGTGGAGTACGAGAGCGATCCAGAGGAGGCGAAGTTGTCTCTGAAGATGCGGCGGAGGGAGGCGAGTGACGACGAAGAAGAGGTGGATGAAGGGGGGAACCCTAGGGGGAAGCCTCCGCGGAGAATTGAGTCGGATGGGGAATCTGAGGGCGCCGCGGCGGAGTATGAGGAGGAGTTGGACGAAGAAGAGGAAGATTATGGTGTGGATGAGGAGTATGTGGAGGAGATAGAGTTACAGGTGGTGGAAGATGTGGATTTTGGAAAAGGCGCTGCTGGAAGAGATAATAAAGACGGTGTGGAGGTAGTGACTGTGGAAAGAGAGGAGAGTGGAAAGGAGGGAGCTTTTGAGGGGAAGATCTCAGAGGAGGAGAAGAAGGGAGTCAGTGATGATGCAGGTGAAAACAATGAGGAGAATAAGGATGTTGCAGATGGGGAGCTTGATGAAGAGAGGAAGGAAGTAGAGCCGTTTTCTGTGCCAACTGCTGGAGCGTTTTACATGCACGATGACAGATTTCGTGACAATGCTGGTGGGAGAAATAGGTATTGATTTTGTTTTTAAGGTTTTTATTGATGTTGTGTGCCACAGTGGATTTGTTTCGGCAGTTAAGATGTTTACTTGTTGAATTACGAGCTTGTTTGATCAGTTTTTAGATTGCCTTTAGTAATTCCCTTGACTTTGGAAATTTTGATGTAGAAAACTAGTTGGGTGGCTTCCATGACATGTGAAATTTTTTTGGTTGAATCTCGATTTCACTTGAGGATTTATAGATGGAACTGTTTAGTGGCAGTCTTTTCCTGCTCTACTATCTGAAGAGAATTAGTATTAGTATGGATGAGTATAAAGCATGGGCAATGAGTAGTTCTTATAGAAAGGTTGCTTATTTAATTGGATGTTCTGTTGAGAATCTATATCTTGAATTTTCGGGTCTCAAAGAATGGATAAGTACCAGGTTCAATCTGAGAGGGGGTTGCATTATAAATTTTGAGGGTTGATTACGTGATGGATATAAGTGAGACCAGATATTCAACTATCATAAAAAAAGAACAGAATGTAAAGATGAAGAGAGAGTAATTGGACTAAACATGGGTTACTATATGTAGAAGTTCTTTATGTCCAATCAAGTATTCTCTGAAAATGCTTTTAATTGTTTAGATAAACTATCAAGTATATTCTCCTAATTAAGTGTTGTCTTTCTGGAAGTCTGAGGCAGTCAAGTAACTCATAAAGCACATTTGTCACACACTAGAATTCTACTTGCTATTTGTTTTTCTCTTCATAGTGCACTTGTGTTCATCCTTCCCAAACTTGCCTTTTAAAAGGATGGATCTGTGTTGGTATAAGGTTTTTTAGGATGATGATGGGAATGCTTCCTGTAGTTGATCTAAGATAAGGAGTTGATGCCTTTAAGTCCCTAAACAAGTGTTGTAATATTACCTTGCCTGCAATTTGCAAGACTTCAAATTTACAATGAATCTAATGAGAAATGGAGACTTTCTCTAGTTTGGATTTCTTAATAAAGATCTCATCTTTGTTACATCTTCACTTTGGATGGTGCATTTATCTAGTTCTTTTACCACTTGAAAACAAAGCCAGTCACGTTTTAAACTTTTCTTGGGCTGATGTGTTCTTAATCTTAGTATGGCTCTTCTATGCTTAGCATGTCTAGCTTTGGACAATGTTTATCTATTCATGATTGTATTCTAGAAAAACCTTTTTAAGCTTTTGCAGTTCATTTGCAGGATGCCATTGGTCTTCAAATTTGCATTTTAATGATATTTTTCTTGATCCTTATGATTGCCTTGCTTGCTGTTGTATAAAGCTGAAATATAGATTTGTTGTTATTAGGCGAACCCTTGGTGGAAGAAAATTGTGGGAGTCTAAAGATGATAGGAAATGGGGGCACGATAAGTTTGAGGAGCTGACTATGCAGGAAAGGCATCATGAAGAGGTGAACATATTCAACGTATGCTAGTTTTGTTTATTTGTCTGAGAAAAATTTTGTAGTTCATTCCCTAATATGAAATCATTTGCAGGGTAGAAGGGGTATGAGGGGACGCTATAGAGGTCGCAATAAAAACAGAGGCCCTGACCGTGGATCTGAACAAGGAAACAGGCCCAAAGAATACACCAATAACAGCACTCAGAGTACTAACAATCCGAATAGTGCTCCCAAGGGTGTTAGGGGACGTGGACCTCGAAGATATCAACCATCTTTGAAGAACAACAATGACGGTCCAACTACACAGAACAAATAGTGAGTATAATCTTCTTCTTCCTCGCCTTTTTCTTTTCTGATGTAGTTGATTTTAGCTCTCATTTGTGCTGTATGTTTATCTGTAGCCCTGTGAAATCAGTTGAGAAGCACTCCCATGTCAATTCTCGAAGAAGCGGCGAAGCTGTATCTAATACAAAATCTGATGTAGTTCCCAGAAAACAAGTTGCCTCCAATTTGAACATTGCTTCCCCTCCATTTTATCCCACTGGTTCTTCGACAAAAGATAACACTGCGCCCTCTAAGAGGGATGTCCAGGCTGGCACAGTTAATCGAAATGGCCAACACTCTGTGGTGGATGAGAATTTTCCTGCAGCACAATCTACATCTACAATGCGAGGAAAAAATATAGTGGATTCCATTGGTCTGGACAATCTCTCTCTGGGCGATTCATCTTCTGTGGCGTCTGGGAAGCCTTCAAATGCCATGCAAATGCCGCTACCTGGATCCTCCTCCTTTAACCCTGGTCAACATCAATTCAGGGGACAAGGAAGAGGATCAGCTTCCTTCACACACATGGCCTACCAACCAGTCTCAAGAGCTCCTCCGCCAAACCAGCTACAAAATGTTCAGAGGAATCCTGGTCAAGGTCGTCCTCAGTCTTCTCTGCAAAGTTCTGCCCAGCAGTTTACACAACGCGTGCCAAGTGGATCACAAGCTTTTTCGCCTCCTAAAGCTGCAGGCGCTGTAAATACATCTGAATCTGGGGAGGTTGAATCTTCTTCAGATTTGAATCAACCTAAGACAGCCTTGGTTGCTAAAGGAAAAGGGAATGCGCCTGGCAGCGCAAAGGGCTCATTCCTATATGGTGGTGCACAGGTTATGGCATCCTCTGGCAGTATGGGCAGTGGTCCTGGTGATCAAAACTTCCCTGCTTTCTTACCAGGTATTATATTGAATGAAGAGGAAATATATTGAACTCCAGCATGGTTTATATTTTCTTTGTTAAGTTCCTACGAATGGGTTTGATCGGTTTATCTAGAATAGCATTATTTTAATTTTCTATGGTTCTATCAAAATGTATTTTGTTCCTGATTAACATGATTTTACCTCCATTTAATACCTGCTCTTTGGTTAAATTTTACAGTCATGCAATTTGGAGGTCAGCATCCTGGAGGAATTGGGGTTCCTGCTGTTGGCATGGCCTTCCCTGGATATGTTGGTCAACCTCAACTTGGTGGTCTAGGGAGTTCCGAAATGACTTGGTAATACCTCTAGCAACATCCAGTCTTCTAAGTACACTTGTTCTCCGTTAATTCTGTCTTTGACCGTATTTTTAGTTGACCAACGAATCTATTGTTTATCTTTCAGTATACTTACCTCTTAGCAAAAAAAATCGACGTCAATTTTGTTTTTATGGTTGTCATCAGTAACTTATTTTTGAATCAATTCAGGCTTCCTGTTTTAGCGGGTGCTGCTGGTGCACTGGGTGCTGCTGGGGCCCTGGGTGCAGGGTATTGTCCACCTTATATAACTGTTGATGGTTCATATAATGCCAGGCCTTCTGGACCGACATCTTCTGCAATAACTGCTTCAAGGTACAGAGGATAGTGCTGTGAAATTCTGTTACTTTGTTTTTACATGATTACCTTGTTGAGACCACTGGTCTTACATGATTCTTATACCTGATTGCTTTGTCCAAAATTTCTGCTGTTATGAGTTAAATCCACCATAAGCCACAGTTAATTGGCAAACTGCATATTTTGGTTGCAGCAAAGAAAATAACAGCACAACAAAAGTCGGTAATGATTGGAAACCTTCACAGAGGCCTGGTAAGTTACAATATACTCTGTGACCTTTAAACTCTGCTACTTCCATGCAAGTACTGTTTGTGACCTAATATTGTTCCCTCTATAGAACTCACAAATGATGATTTTGGGCAGAGGCAAAAGAATCCTCGCAGGTATGTTTGGTTTGTTTATGCTATCTGTAGTGTTTCAATTACTATTCTCGATGCTTATTATGATAATTGATTGGTCTGCAGATATACAGAGATGAAATTTGACCAGTGAAGTTACTGGATGGGTTTGGTTGCCTTGGAATAAGCATATTAAATCAAAAATCATTAGTCAATGTCCTTCCATCTGTTGGGTGTAGCCGAGTTTTTTGGTGTGCTTTTGGTGCAGGCCTTCTTCCAAGGCCCATTGTGGTCTCCAGTCATTGATCTGGAGTACTTTGGGCTACTGCGTATTCTCAGATATTTTAGGTAATTAGCTCTAAAAATCTATGTTTTCTGCATGGTTTTAAGATGTTCCTATTTTTATTCTTCCACTACTTATTTGTGGTTGGGTGCGGGTAGATTGCCCATTAAACTGTCTCGTCTGCTAGACTAAAAGTACCAAAATGTTGAACTATGGCAGTTTGATAACTCGTTCATTTTCATCTAGGTTCTTGAAAAACGCCTGATCATGCTGCTTAAAACGAGGAAGAACACTGCAGCTTGACAGGTGGCAATTCCTTGTTCTTTTATGCTGTAAGTGCCCACCCAAATAATGGTTCGGTCTTATCTTGCAATTTCAATCCAAGGCAGACAGATAAATGACTTTAATCATCTGATGCAGGTTATTGTGCATTAGTCTTTACCCGAACCATGCAAGAAGATTGTAATGGAGCTACCAAAAAAAGAAAAAAAAGAAAGAAAGAAAAGAATAACAAGTATTTGTGCAGCTGCTGCTTGCTTTATCGAACTAAGTTTCCGCCTGTTCTTCTGTGTGGAGATTATTATCTGTCTGATCCGAGGTTTTTTCTTTTGCAGTTTCTGGTATTTTTTGGTTTGAGTTTAAACTCAAAGTTGACTTATTCTTCGCCTATGAACCGATGTTCGTCTTTGTGTTAATATATATACTTGGGTTGAGAATAAATTGCTTTCCGAGTATCGGTTTATTTAAATTTTTCATAATGATGTTAACTATGACAAGCACGTAATTATTTGGGATCAGATTCTTTCTTCTTTATAATTATGATATTTTCCTTCCAAATTATCTTTCTCAGGAAACTCTAAAGATGTTTAGCTATGTGTTTAATTATTGATAATGAAGTGCAGTACAGTGGTGGGAGCTTGAGTTATGGAGAATTGTATAATTAATGGATTTATGATTGTGTGGAACTACATCGAGAAGAAATTGCGTGTATTTACTGCGAGCTTAAAAAAAGTACAGGTTATGAAATCTAAGTATGCTTTTATTTTAGTTAATTTCTGTGTTCATAGAAGCACGTGATATCATTAATTGCTCTGTTTGGAGAAGATGAAATCTGGAGTGAGAGCATCCACAGCCGAGAGCCCCTTTTCGGGGCTCTCGGCACTATTCCGGTAGTGAGGGGCTCTCTCTCATTTTCGTCCACAGCCGCAAGCCCCTCCCCCGGGCTCTCACTTATTTTTTATTAATTAATTATTTAATTATTGATTTGTTTTTTATTCATTTTATTTTCGATTTTATTTATTTATTTAATTTAAGTTCAAATTAAAATCGTAACAATGTATTTTTTGAATTTTTTTTTTTATTAAAATGGAAACGATAATTGATTTAAACAAATAAAATACAACATAAAGAGAAATAATTTAAAAAATACGCATAGCTAATTTGGGCCTCTACGCGCCCACATCTCTTCGACCAAATCATTGTAAAGATCGTTGTGTTTGGCCCTATCGCGTAGCGATGCGTTCCGCTCCAAGTACGCCTGAAATGAACCGGTAGCTCCTCGATACACTCCACCATTAGCAGAAGTAGAGGCTTCCTCGTCTGGTGGAGCCCAATTTGTAGCGTTTGCTTCTTCATCCTCGATTATCATGTTATGCAAGATAATACAAGCATACATGATATCTTGTATACTATCACGATACCAGAGTCGTGATGGGCCGCTGACCATGCCCCAACGGATTTGTAAAACGCCAAAAGCGCGTTCCACATCTTTGCGCGCCGCCTCTTGCAGAACTTTGAAACGTTACTTTTTCATCAGTGGCGTGTGGTGGGGCTGCAACAAAAACGGGCCACTTCGGATAAATCCCGTCAGCAAGGTGTATTGCCTTCCGTTGGCGAGGAAATGAACCGGAGGTGCTATTCCTTTCACGACGTCGCTGAACACCGGCGATTGATTGAGAACGTTGATGTCGTTGAGCGCTCCAGCTACCCTAAAAAAGGCGTGCCATATCCACAGATCGTGAGCTGCAACAGCCTCAAGGATGATGGTAGGGTGGCCCTTATCTCCACGGGTGTACAGGCCCCTCCACGCCACTGGACAGTTCTTCCATGCCCAGTGCATGCAGTCGATCGAACCGAGCATCCCTGGAAAGCCATGGCGAGCCTCGTGCATTGCCAGAATTCGTTGACAATCATCTCCGGTTGGCTTCCTCAAGTAGTGACCACCGAATATGGTTCGAATCGCCGCTGCAAAGTTCTTCAACGATTCTAAAGCGGTAGTCTCCGACATCCGCAAGTACTCGTCAAATAGGTCGCCGGGACCTCCGTAAGCGAGTTGACGTATAGCGGCGGTGCACTTTTGGATCGTTGTGAAACCCGGCCTGCCTATTGCATCATCTCGTTGTTGGAAATACTCGACGCGATTCTCCAATACTTGCACGATGCGCAAGAACAGATGCTTCGACATTCGAAAACGTCGACGGAACAAATTGTCAGGGTAAGTTGGCCTCTCAGCAAAATAGTCGGAGAAAAGTTGGGCCGTTCCTGTGGCTCGATCTCGTTCGATCATTCGCCGAACGGGAAACCTTCGGCGTTTTGGAGCCTCACTGGCTTTTTCCTTCTTCTTCTTCTTGGCTTCTTTTAATTTCCGAGCTATTATTGTTGGTACATCTCTTCGAGTTCGCCGGAGGATGATGAGGAATCGGATTCAATTTCGGAGGAGCTCGACATATTGATGAATTGCAAAAATAGGAAATAGAATAATTTTTTTGGGATGAATTTGTGTGTAAATTGTGTAAAAAATGTGGATGAATGGTGTAGAAATTGTGTATGTGTGTGTGGGAATTTATAGGGGGGAATGAGTTCTTACCGTTGAAGAGCCGTTGCTCTCCAACGTTCCAATTTTTTTTTTTTTTAATTTTTTTTTTTTAATTCAGAAAATCGATTTTTTTTTAAAAAAAAAAAAAAAAAAAAAACCTGGCTTACGTCATAATGACGTCAGCACAGGGGGGGAGGGGAGGCGCGAGCTCGGCTCTCGTCTGCGCGTCGGACTCGCCGGTGCAGGGGCTCGCCAGCGCGGCCCGGGCTCGCGCCACGGACTCGCGACCGGGCTCGAGCCCCCCGAGTCCGGCGCGCTGTGGATGCTCTGAATATGTTATTTCATTTGTAAAAGTTATTACAAACTATATAATTACGCTATATGGTTTTATTAATTTATATTATATATATATATTTAATAAATTTTTTATTTTTACTGTAACGAAGAGAGTATATTCCAAAACATGAGTGTAAAAGCACTCCAACGTGTCGGGAGTTTTGAGGCTTGTCGGCGAGCTCGAGCCTGGGAGAGGGACTCACACCGTGCTGACAAGCCTAAGAGGCTCACAAGGGGTATTGTCAGTTGTGTAGTTTACCCAGGCTCGAGCTCCATTGATGACATCACATCTTTAGAGGAGTATCAAAATAGTCGTTGGCTTCAAAAGACTACCTCATATATATATATATATATATATATATATATATATACAGTAAAACCTCCTTATAAGAATATTCTATATAGGAATAACCTCTTTATAGTAATAAAAAATTATGGTCTCAATTCGGGACCAGTTATATTTAGAAATAACCTCTACATTGTAATAAAACATATTTTTTTTCCGGTCCCGTCTTAAGGATTTATGCCTCCATATAGGAATAAATTACAATATATACAAAAATATATATAATATCATTACACAAAATATAAGATGACCTAAAATACTTATCTATGGTTGATTGTGATAACATTTTAATTTTAAGGGTTGTCACTATATCCTTCAATTTGCGTGTACGTAATAGCTCATCTACATATGCACCCTCTTGCTTTAACAAGGTAAATGCATAGTTTAGTCAAATTTATATTAATTAGATACATGAATATGCTAAATGTATCTATGTGATATAGTATTTAATTGAATACTTTTGTAAAAAAAAAAATATTTTTTTCTATGTGAAACTCTACATAGGAATAACCTCCCTATAGTAATAATTTCTTCCGGTCCCGACGATATGACTGTATAGAGGTAATATGCTAGGCGACATTAATCAGCGCCTTAAATAGGCGACTAAAGTGTTTCAATTTCATCTCTCATCTATTACTACTACTTCCTAATTTTCATGAATCCACTCCTTTAATACTATTTTTTTTCTCTCTCACACACATATTGAATTTTCATATCTTTATATTAATTTATTGTACGCATGTCATCAAAGGAAATTGTAATTTGAAAGAAAAAAAAAAAAGCATAATGAATATTTAATTAAATTTTAAATTAAATTAATAAATCCTAATTGAGAAATTATAAACCCTAATTAGGAATTTATAAACCCTAACTGAAAATATATAAACCCTAATTCAGAATTTATAAACCCTAGTTGAAAATGTATAAATCGTGATTGAAAATTTATAAAATTAATTTGAAAAATTAAAAAAAAATCTAATTGAAATTAGTATGTTTTATTGAAAATAAAAAATTCCAATTAAAATAAGTTAGTAGATAAAACAGTACTCCCTCCATTTCATATAAAATGATACTTTTCTTTTTCGCCTTTTCTGGCACGCTTTTCCACGCTTCTTGATGATGGGTTTTAAGATGGATTTTTTAAGAATTCTTTCTTTTACGGGATACTACGACTGTCGTAGTATCCCGTAAAAGAAAGAATTCTTCAAAAATTCATCTTAAAACCCATCAACGAGAAGCGTAGAAAAGCGTGTTAGAAAAGTCACTATTAAAATGTGTCATTTTAAGTAAAATAGAGGGAGTATTAACTAACGCTAGGATAAGGTTGGATAGGAAAAAAAAGAAAAAATAAAAATGGAGAAAGAGAATATATGGATGTTAATTAATGCATGTTAATAAGAAAAGGAAACAGAATAGACGGATTCCACCAGTCGCTCACTATTGTCGCTGATATGTGTCGCCCAGCATATCATTTATATATATATATATATATATATATATATATATATATATATATATATATATATATATATAGTGTTTGATTCTAGTGAAAACCACCCCTAGAGTGAAAACTAGAAACCATTACACACCATTGATTATATCTTAATCAATGGATATGATTTAAAATTAGAATAAGAACTACCTAATTAATTGGTAATTTTTAATTACATTAGGCGTGCAAATAAGGTTAGGATAGTCAATTTTAATTACTAAAATCATGTGCTTCAATCACGTCACCCTATTTTAGGAGATTGTGCAAATATTTCCAAAATTCAAATAATTAATGTATGCATAATTTTTCACATCATGTATGCATATAAAAAACATATACTTTTATCCGTATTCAAAATACCGTCCATATATGTATTTGATAGTGTAAATTTAAAGCATTTCACTTTGACGCATATTTTATAAATTTATTATGCACTGTTGGATGAATCATTGTGCATATTCTTGCTTATATTAATATTACTATTTACTATGTCACGTATCCCATATATATTTAGAAATATTTTATCATGCATTTACCTGATAAGTAATGCATATCTTGCTATTCTATAGTACAATAGTTTATTAATTAATTATTTTTATAAGTTTTTATTAAATGTATTATTTAATATTTCTTATAATTGTTGCATCCAAGTTAATTTGTTAATGCATATTTTGCCATTTTATTATGTAGTTACGTAATATAGTAATGCATATTTTATTTTATTTCATTTATAGTTATGAAAAATTAAACCCTACTCGTTAAAAATTAACATGTGTATGCATATAAACAAAACCGTTTATGCATTACACAATACAAATTTAAAGCATTTCACTTTGATGCATATTCTATAAAAATGTTATGCATTGTTGGATGTATCATTGTGCATTCTTGCTTATATTAATATTATTTATTATGTCACGCATCTTGTATATTTAAATATATTTTATCATGCATTTACATAATAAGGTAATGCATATCTTGTTATTCTATAGTGCAATATATATGTATATTTTTTTAAAAGGCATGTTTATTTTTTTATTATAAGAATAATTAGGTAATGAGATATTAACGTATTTATATTAAACTCCATTTTATAAAATAAAACAACATATCGGAGATGAAAAATTAAATCATGGTCGATGAAAATTAAACCTTTGTTAGAGAAATTACACCCTAGACGATAAAAATTAAACCCTAGTTGCGGAAACTAAACCCTAGAGAGGAAAAATACACCCTTGAAGGGAATCTAAACCCTAAAACCTTAGTTGGAAATCTAAACCCTAGACCCCTAGTGGAAAATTAAACTCTAGTTGAAAATATAAATCTATACCTTTAACTCTGTACTCTAGTTGAGGAAAATAAACCCTATGCAGTGAAAACTAAGCGCTTATCGCAAACATTCATATGTATCATAATGCATTTCTTGTCATTTGTTATGCATATTTTAAACAATCTTTATGCATTCAATTAAACACTATAATAAATCTCCTAATAACAAATATACGTGACTAATACTTCTATTAATAGTCAATTGTGGCTTATTATTCTCAATTCAAGTGTAGAGATTATTAATTCTTAATTTTAAATAATAAAATTGTGATACAATATGCTTTATGGTTGTAGATAAATTGAATTATTATGATAAAGAAATGCATTATTTTTATAAAAATGCTTCATTTTTATACTTTCCAGAATTATTTTTTATGCATTTATATTAAATGATAATGCATATTTTGTTATTTTACTATGCATTTCCTATATCACGAAATCTTAATTAATTATGCATTTATATAAAATAATAATGCATATTTTGCTATTTCATCATGCATGATAAATATCACGTATTATGCATATATTTATTTGTAGATTAATATCATCCTATTTGCAAAGATAGTGCATTTCATTTACCATGCACAATAATGCATACCCAAAAATTAAGGGAAAAAAAGCCGTGAAGAACATAAGAAAATAACAAAATAATTAAGAATATATTTAATTAACTGAAAAATGAGAGAGAGAAACGCACATAAACTATAATTAAGGAAGTAATGAGATCCCTTCAAATGCGGAAACGTAAATTCAAAAAATGTTCGAAAGACTTAACTGCCCTAGTTGATAAATAAAATAATCGTTAAATCTTAACATAAAATATAAATGTCTAAATAATCATAACCATCCAAAACTGAAAATCAATGGCTCACAAAAGTTTCTAGATTTCACCATATTATTAGTTTTCATTTGATCTATTCCCTATATATATATATATATATATATATATATATATATATATATATATTTTAAATTCAACCTTTCTTACTCTCATTTCTTGCACCATCTTTTATTTTTACATCTCAATTTCTCCTTGCACAATTTTTAATCATTCCATTTTTCTTTCAAAAAAACTATCCATGAACGGCGAATTTTAATTCTTCGGAGTTGGTTTAACCAGATTTCTCAATTTTGATCTCGGGAGTGTCAACGAGTTTCGGGAGATTTTTTTCTCTTCCTTCCGAATTCGCCGCATTTTTTCATGTCATGTTTTTATTCCATTTTCTCTTCCTGGGAACTCCAAGTTTGATGCATTTTCTCCACCGAGCCAAGGATTCTGCAATTTTCCGATGGGACTCGAGTTGACCAATCTAGCCGGATCCATGGAGAGCGCAGACGAGGTGCGGCTCCACCTCTAAAGGCGAGGGTGAAAGCCAAGTAGTATTATCAATACGGGGATGCTCAAGTACAATGATTTTTGAGTGCTAAACTATAATTATGCAAACATGCAATGACTTTATCAAATAATCTTAAATCATGTTTAAGAGTAATGCTCCTTTACCCACAGTGGGCACACTTAATATGTTCACGGCTGAGGTGGCAACATTATATTTAAGGAAATCATAATTAATATACCTTATAAAAATAAACTCTACCATAAAAAACTAAACTCTATTAAAAAAAAGTGAACCCTAAAAGGAAAAATCATTGATATGTGTCCATCGTGAATATGAGAGCATTTTTATTATGTTTAATATATATTAGTTGGAGATCTAATGAAAATCTCGTTGGTGAGTCCAACCATCTTACCTAAAAATTAGCTCCCTCACTAAATCCAACAGTATTAACCACTATTCACATTAATAAAATAAAATTATAACCATGCAGGATAAATGATGGCTGCTAACTACCTGTACAACTCTTTCCTAACTAAGCTAAACAAGTTATGCTTTTAAAATGACTGTCAATTAACTTATAATCATGCTACTAGTATGCTTTATAATATATATGGAAGTCAAAATTAAATTTATATATATATATATATATATATATATATATATTGTTCTATAATTAATTCATATCATGGGATAGTCCTAAAGTGTACTTTAAATATTACCCTAATTATCGAAAGTCATTTTTAATGTATGCTTTTGAAATTTACAAAATAGGCAAGTGACAACAAATCAATGGTTGGAATAGGAGATGAGAACACCTTTATGAAATAGAAGATATAATCCATAGATCCCCTCCTCCAACTCCAAAAATACATGTAAACATAAATACTCCATAAAACTTGCAATTTCGTATAAATGTATACTACCTCCGACCCATGAAAGTAGTCTTATTTGCTTTATTGACTTTTTCGGTACGCGTTTCCACCGAAACCTAGTACGAGTTTTAAAATATAATTTTGTAGTATCGTTTTTTTTTACGGGATACTATGAGTGTCATAGTATCCCGTAAAAAACGATACTACAAAATTATATTTTAAAACCCATATTAGGTTTTGATGAAAATGAGTGCCGAAAAAATCAATAAAGCAAATGAGACTATTTTCATGGGTCGGAGGTAGTATATTCCAAAAAAGACATATACTACTGTATTTGAATAGATGCAATAGTATGTATATAAATATTCAGTTATTATGCGAGCGAGCTTCTTTTACTCACGTGCCATTTCTCCCTCTCTCTCTCTCTCAGTAGCTCTCGCATCTCTTTCTCTCTCTCTCCACCGTCTCTTATCTCAAGAATTTACCGCAGCTGCAGTGAGAGCTGGGACTAAAGTAAGAGTTCGGTTCACTGCTATAACAATAGTACTTTAGAACTGTCGGTGCCATCCGAAATTCAATCAACATTTTCTGTTTCTCCGAGTTTAAAGGGGTAAAAGGAGATCAAGATTCTTCCTCTGGGATCTTCTCCTGTTCAACTTTTCTTCAATACTCAGTCTTACCTTTGTAAATAATCCCAACTACTTGCTCGCAACTTTCTTCTACTACCCCTTCTTAGCTGCTGTCAATTCCCCCGGGATCATTGCTCCGAAAATCTTGGTGAGTTTTTGGGATTTGCTTTTCTCTCCTTTTCTTCTCGCTTCTTGGATTTTGTTCATTGGATTTTCTTGGCCGAAAAATCGACTCTAATGGAAGTTAATGATGAAGAATTTCATCATATAGTGTGTAATTACTGGGAAATTTTTGTTTTCTATTGCAGGCTAGTGTTGCGCATTGCAGATTAGCAGTTCCCCTTTGTTTCTTGGAGTTTTAGATTCAAGAATCTGTTCTACAATTTGATTCATTTTGTTGAAATGTTGTTGTATGAGCTGCGCTTAGTTGAGTGATTAGGAATTTTGCAATGGAGGATATGAATATAGTTAGGCTATCTCCATTGAGACCTGGCGGCGGCGGTGGTGGCTTGAAGTCGCCGTCTTCGGGAAAGTCGACTCCGAGGGGCTCTCCTTCTTTTAGGAGGCTGAGCTCCGGTCGAACTCCGAGGAGAGAGGGAAGAAGTGGTGGTTTTGTACTTTCTTATTGCTTCAGAAGCAACCGCATTATCCTATGGCTGCTACTGATCACTCTTTGGGCTTACGCTGGATTCTATTTCCAGTCGAGATGGGCCCACGGAGATAACAAGGAAGACCTTTTCAGTGGCGGCTATGGAGGCGAGTCGAAGGGTGGGAAATCTATGAGGAGGGATTTGAGTGCTGCTGTTGGTACTGGAGCGCTTAAGCTCAAGAACGAGACGAGTAACTCGAGTTTGGAGAATGTGGATGTGGTTCTTGCAAAGAGTAGAAGTGGTGATTCGTTGAAAGTGAGTAAGCCTTCGAAGAGAAGAAGTAAGAGACGAAGTAAGAAGAGTTCTGGTAAAGTGAAGGTTGTGGCACAAGATGTTGAAAGTGAAGTTGATTTACCAATAGAAGATATTCCCAAGAAGAATACAACTTATGGATTCCTTGTGGGGCCATTTGGATCTGTGGAGGATTCGATTTTGGAGTGGAGTCCTGATAAGAGGTCGGGTACCTGTGATCGAAAGGGTGCATTTGCACGTCTCGTTTGGTCTAGAAAATTCGTGTTGATCTTCCATGAACTGTCGATGACAGGAGCTCCTCTTGCAATGATGGAGCTTGCAACAGAGTTTCTGAGCTGTGGAGCTACAATATCGGTTATTGTTCTGAACAAGAAGGGAGGTTTGATGTCAGAACTTAATCGAAGAAAGATTAAAGTGCTTGTAGATAAGTCGGATCTGAGCTTCAAGACGGCCATGAAAGCAAATCTTATAATTGCCGGCTCTGCTGTCTGTTTCTCATGGATAGGTGAGAACACTCGTTCTTCGTTTTGATGAAGTGTTCTATAATGTTGTTTGCCTTAACTATATATCTTTTTGAGTAGAATGTTGATATGCATTAGTAGATACTGATAATCTAAATGTATTCTAAATGCTTAGTCTTGTTTAGTCGAAAATCTTTACTGTGGATATTGTGCATTTCGTTTTTTCTCGCCTTCTCCGCACGTAGTATCACTTGTGGATTATTGCATATATCTAAAATATCTCTTTTCTCTTAAATGTGGTTCAGAACAATACCTGTCACGAACTGTACTCGGTTCCAGTCAAATCATGTGGTGGATCATGGAGAATAGAAGGGAGTATTTTGATCGGTCGAAGCATGTACTCAACCGAGTAAAGAAGTTGATTTTTCTTTCTGAGTCACAATCCAAACAGTGGTTAGACTGGTGTGAGGAAGAAAATATACACTTAAAAGATGAGCCTGCATTGGTCCCACTCTCAGTCAATGATGAGCTAGCCTTTGCAGCTGGAATCTCTTGCTCGTTAAATACTCCATCGTTCTCTACAGAAAACATGCTCGAAAAGAGACGGTCATTGAGGAAAGTTGTTCGAGAAGAAATGGGACTGAATGATGATGACATGTTGGCCGTTTCATTGAGTAGTATAAATCCAGGAAAAGGTCAGTTGTTGCTAATGGAATCTGCACGTTTAGTGATTGAACAAGGCCAAAAGCTGAATAATTCTGGTTCGAAAGATTCAATCTTATTGGATCACGATTATTATTCAAGAGCACTGCTTCAGAATGGAAAAAGAGACAATGAATCTTCAAATATTGACACACCTACAAAGAAAAGAATAAGGTCATCGCGTATCTTCACCAACGAGGGTAGACTTAATCCTGCGATGTATGGTAGAGAAGCAAGAATGAGAAAGATGCTGTCCGAAAATGTTGGAAAGAAGGGACAGAATCTTAAGGTACTCATTGGCTCAGTGGGATCTAAAAGCAATAAAGTAGCTTATGTAAAAACACTTCTTACATATCTGTCAGTGCATTCAAACTTGTCGAAGTCTGTGCTGTGGACTCCGGCAACAACTCGTGTTGCCTCCCTTTATGCTGCAGCAGATGTTTATGTGATGAATTCTCAGGTAAATATGAATGCTTGTTTTTTTCATGTTCTTAGACGTTATTCAGCTTCTATATGCATGAATATTGCTTTTGATTCTGAGGTTATCCCTTAATCCTTATGCCTGCAGATAACTAGTTTGATCACAACATATGAAGGGCTTTGCTTTTTATGTTTCCATAACTAAAAATTTTGGGTTTTTAAACATATAATGGTGTGATGACTATTGAAATTCATGTGATTTGCTTACTAAGATATTGATTCTTGAAACAACTCTCTGTTAGCTTAGTGTTACATGCCTCGAAACCATGTTAGTGCTATATCCCGTTCCTTCGGTTGAATTAATTTGCAACAACTTGTGAAACTTTTTGTAATGCTAAACTTCACCGAGTATAACTTTTAGTTTATTCATTGTCTGCCTTTGCTTTCAAATAACTGAACACTGTGTTTGTGCAGGGAATTGGAGAGACGTTTGGAAGGGTAACAATCGAGGCCATGGCATTTGGACTTCCTGTATGACATTCTTCCTGTTCTTGTGACATTCTTTTTAGATATAATCATCATTCTTCATCAATATTTAAGCATTAGTAAAACAGATTTTTCACCTATGACTCACTCAAGGTTTAAGAAAAGTTTAACATGTCTGTCTGCATTAAGCCAAATGCTTCATTGATGATCGAGTCACTATGAAAATCATATACGAAACTGCTATTGAGTTTTGTTTTCATCCATATAGTGCAGACGTATAAAATGATTGACGAAGCGATCACAAAACTCTACTTCTAGGATCCAGCAGATTAGTATGGCATCAAAACTAGAGATATTGGCTCGTTGGTATCTTGTCACCATGTTCTTACGTACTAGTTAACATTGCGTTTCTTGATGATCAAAATTATGCTTAAATAATATCAACAAGGAATTGATGATGCAACATCATGTCGTGTTCTGTTGTTTTCTTTCTCTATATATATTTTCAGACTTTACTATTTCCATTGAATGAGAGTTGGGATGAAGTGAATTTTCTCTGGTGCAGGTTCTGGGAACCGATTCTGGAGGCACGAGGGAAATCGTCGAGCATAATACAACAGGGCTACTCCATCCTTTAGGGCGTCCGGGCTCTCAAGTTCTGGCAAGAAATTTCGAATTCTTTCTCGAGAATCCACAAGCAAGGCATGAAATGGGAATGAGAGGTAGAGAGAAGGTGGAGAAGATGTACTTGAAGAAGCATATGTTTCAGAAATTTGGGGAGGTGTTGTACAAGTGCATGAGAATAAAGTAGCTTCTCATTTTCCTTCTTTCTGTTTACTTTGGAAATCTATGGAGGGTTTGGTTGGTTGGTTAGCACATTGCTTCTATTAGCTTTGAGAAAATGATATAGATACCTATTTCTTCACAGTGAGCTAGTTAGTTTTCTTGCACCTTAAAATGAAGTTGCAAATTTAATTCTACCGTACAAAGAACAGTACTGTTGAGTTCAGAAGTATTACTATCGATACCAAAACTTTTACAAGTAGGGTTTTTCATCGAACAAATTTTGATGGTCGGATTGCCACCAACACCGAATTGATCTCCAAGAAATGCAGAATCAAATCATTAGTCGGTAGCCCAAGTGATGACCAATCTTGCATCGGATACTTGAAACAATCGACCATCTTCAAGAACTAGATCGACAGGTTTTTCTCCTTTAAACTGCAAAAGCCATCCCAGTTATAATCAAAGTCGTGCAAGGATTTGCAGCACTGCCATCTGAGGCCCCTCCAACAAACAGACTACATATTCAAGAAAATCTATCACTTCTCTCTTTATATTTGAATTGTGTTCTCTCTTTATATTTGAACAGTATGCACATGTAGTAAAACATTCAACAAAGCTCAAGCGTTGTGGTTGCTTTAACAACTTTTAACTCAATGAGCAGCAATGCAATGACCATAGGCTCATCATGCCTCTTACGTGAAAGAAATGCAGTTTCGAGAACTTCAAGTGACCAACTCTCACCAATTCATCAAGGGTGGGAAAAAGAATAATTTGACTTGAAGTTGAATAAACAAAAGATGCAGATTTATAATAATTCTCAAAATTGCCAGAAATTCGAATCTTCATGAATAGAACAGCTTCTTTCCCAGTCAATGATCTCCAGCCAAAATAACAAGATGATTAATTTTCTAGAGATCTAAGATCATGAAACTTGCACTTGCCTACATGCTACTAACCTAAAGCAGATTTAGGACCGTGAACTACTAACGAATACTAGGGGCAAACCTAATGCAGATTTAGGACCCTGAACTACTAACAAACGAATGTTCAGTGTTGAAACAACTATTATGATCAAGCAAAAAATGACCACACCTTAAATCAGAAAGAAAAGAATCTGCAACATAAAATGGCATCCCGAGTATGATTTCTCTTACTAGAAAATGTCCTATCTCGATTTCTCTTACTTGTAACCAGCAAGCGAAAATAGTCACATGAAAACATAGATAGCGAGGATCACCACAAAGTACCCAACAAATACTGCAGACCAACAAAAAAACACACAATGATCTCATTAACGGTGAAACTACGAATGGTCACACTATGATATAAGGCATCCCACCACAGGGAAGAATCCAAGTATAAATAAAGAAAGCTAGTGAAACATACAACAAGTGTTCAAGAAGAAAGCTCACACCTTAACAAACAAAGAACAAAAGAACTCTTACTTTCAAGCGATGCAATCATTTCAGTCTTCGCATTTGCAGAAGCTGCCACAAACATTGCACTCCATAACCGTAGAAGGTCGAGCATCAACCGGGGGTAGAGGGGCCAATGTACCCCCACAATTCTCTCTACTGCACATGTATCTCACGAAGAAGTAAGCGTGAGGGAAATCATCGTTTTCTTTATCCATTCCGCAATCCAGAGCCTCCGATTCAACACCCTCATCATCAACATCAACATCTTCTTCCATATCATCATCATCTTCCTGCTCCATCTCTCCCTCCCCTTCTTCCTCATTATCAGACCAGTTCACCTCGACTCTGCAGCGATCACAGTCGCAGACGAAACCATAATCCTCCTTCAACCTCTGCTGCCTCTCTGAATACTTGAAATTTACAGGGAAATAGCTGAGGCAAATCTCCCTTCCTTGAGGCAGATCATGGATAATCCTCACAATAATATCAGTATTGCTAAAATCAGAGGCGGAATCCACATAATCAAACCTACAAGCATTTGGGAGGCAATCGTGGTTGAAAAACGACGCCGTAGGGTAAATCCCATAAGCCCTAACCGACCTTTCTTTACCTTGATCGAAAGGCTCCATCAACCCAAAAGCATTCAGCTTGTCTTTAGCTAACAGCGCCGCCGTCACTTCGACTGAAAACCCTAACTCTCCGGTGTTCGACAGCTGGCAAACCGATGAAATTAAAGAATGCAAGAAGACGGGCGCATCGTCTACAAAGGCGTCGCCTTGAAGTGAAAGGAGCGCCTGAAAACGGGAGGGCGACGCCGTAGCGAGATTGTACGCGGCGACGAGGAACCGAGCTTGCAGGAGGCGGTCGTGGTGGTGGTGGAGGAGCGGAGAGTCGACGGCGCGGAGGCGGTGCAAGGCTTGGCAAACGAATGGGGTGTGGGAAGTGGAGAGAGCGGCGGATTGGCATTGTGGGGAGCAGAAAGGTGAGGCGGTGGAGCAATTGGGGCAAGAAACTGTTGCGGAGTGGAGTGCGATTGTTCGGAAACAGTGGGAGCAGTAATCGGCTGCGGCGGAGGCAGCGTGGGGGACGGCGGAGTAGAGGAGGATAGGGGAGTCTTTGAGGACTATTTCTCCAGCCCTTAGCGGCTTGGTGGAGACTAGTGCTCTTCCTTTGTTTTCTATTTCCACCATTTTAATCGGAGAACTGCTCGACATCTTTGCTGAGGTTTTTTCGATGTAACTAAGGTATCAGAGAAGACAAAATACTAAAAAACAGACCTTTAAACAATCGCCACCTTTCTCAGAGGCAGATACCGATGGAGATTTCCCGGTGAAGGCGACGGCGGTGAAAGGGTTTAAGGATGTGTTTGGGAGAGAAGAAAAACCTTAACTTCCCCTTTCCTTTTTTTTTTTTTCTCTCTCGACTTTTTGAGAGCCTAAAATTTGAACTAATAATTATTTTTACAAATATGGGTATGTAATGCAAAATTAAACAAATTAAAATATGGTTGAGTTTAGTGAAACGTACTATTTACATGAGTCTAGCTCGTAATATCTCTTGGCTTCAATATATAAATTTATTAAATTGGTACATCTCATAAATTTATTAAGTGGGAGTATATAATGCACATAGAAAAGTGAATTTTGCTATGGACAAAAAATTGAACGGAAGAATATTCTTGTAGGGTTTTTATTTTCATTTTCTTTGAATATATTACAAACTTTCATTCCCAATTTAATAGAAAACCTAAAAATACTAGGGAAAGGGGGCATTGGACAACAATCACTTTCATAAGCGCCCCTATGTTAAGAGAATAGAGTGAGTTCTTTTAATTGAAAATGAGAAATATATATATATATATATATATATATATATATATATATATATATATATATATATATAATCATTATCTTTCATTTTACATGTTCTGTATTGTGAATAACTTTTTTTGGATATGATGAAAAAAAAAATCTTGACCAATATTTTTACCATCGTTTCCTTCTAATTCATGATAATATTAGAGATAACATTTGAATAAACTTTACCTTCCACTTAGAAAACATGTGATAAGAAACCAAAGAAAACACACTTAAATAAAATTCAATAATTAATAAGATAAAGACCACAAAATCTGGAAACAAAGTCCAGGGTCATACTGCAGCATTTCGGATGGTTGTTACGTTTTAGGTTCTCTCTTCCAATAATGAAACTGTTCAATTTTAGTAAGTTGTGTGTTTCATTGGAACATGATGTCATGGATTTCTTCATTTAATTTGAAATCCCAAAATGAAAATTGAATTGAAGGCGTCCGAGTGTGAATTTTTGGAGATTCTATTTATTGTAGCAGGTAAATAAATTTGTCTTTCAAACCTTTTCTCCCTCTCTTTGAAAACTTTTTATTTGAGCAGGAGAGGGAGAGTGGTCAAATTGAACCCGTACCCTATACTTTGTTCTTTATTAATGACTTTTGCCCCTTAAGTGTTCTTTAATTTCTCTTTTGAATCTCCTCCATTCTTCTGAAGGGTAAACTATTGAGATGTCTTTGATTTTATGAGAAAGACGAATTTAAATTCGTTTTGGTGATATAATCCCCTTGATGTGACATATTTGGATGAGAATAATGCGGCTCTATGCGAATGGCTAGGGGCATATGTCACGCCTCATCCCCCTTCGAAAATTTCGATTGAGATTATCTATCGAATTTCAGTGTTGCATCTTTTGTAATACTGTCGAATGTTTTCCAGTTTAATATTTTTAAAATCAATATTGTGTGAAATTCTATAATCATTGCTGATTTAAGATATATTTTAAATACTTCACGAGCTTCCGATGCTACAATAGAAGATGTAACTCCAAAATGCAATAGATTCAAAATGCAAAATTATGTAATCGGAATTCAATTTGATTGTATTTTACATTTATTATGACTTGGTAGTAAATTATACCAACTAAACTGAATTGTAGTGTTGATAAGCCCTAGCTCAAAAGGCAAAGTTGAAACACTATAATCTCAAGGCACACGGAAAATTCTCTGGTATATACATAAATGTAGTACATTCACCTCTTACATATTATATTAATAATATTAATATAATATCACTTCTGACTTACACTCTTAAAGAAAAATCCTTCACGCACCACATCTTGTCCCACTTTAGAGTAATCTTGATTCTCCATCATCTAAATGAATTAAAATATCGTTGCTAGGGTTCTTATCCATTATTGAGTCATAGTTGTCGTACTCTCACATTCAACATAATTTGTCAATACTGCAACACATACAAAAATTCCTTCTGTCGATCAAAAAATTCAAACTTTCTTAACCTTTAAGCACTTTGACAAGAAATTCTAAAATGGGACTCAAAATTCACTACTAATTTGGTCCAACCCTCTAACTAAATTATCGAACCCTACATAATAATTCCTATAATTCCACGCAACATCCGGATTGAACATGCCCCGTGAATCCCTCTTCCGCCGCCACTGTTTCCCACTTCCCTTTCTTTAAGTCCAGCGCCGCCGCTTTGTAAGGCGTCCCAAATCTTTCCGATCCAATCACCACCACCTTCCCCTGCCACGCTGTCACGTACGCCGTGTTCCTGACGTGGCTAGGCAGCTCAGCCACGGCCTTCCACGTAGACCCCTCGAGCACCGCCACATCAGCGTCACGACATGTCAGCATCCTCCCATCCCCACTGTCCACGCAGCTCCTCTGACACGTGGCGGGCTCCATGAAATCCTCCCGCACCGGGCCCCACCGCCAGGTGGCTGCGTCGAACGCCTCGGCGCTCGCCTCGAACCGCCCCTGCATGCTCGTCGGGTAGCCGCCGACGACGTGGAACGCGCCGCCGTGGTAGACCCCCCTCGCCTCGTCGCGCTCCCCCGCCATGTCGGGCAGGGCACGCCACGCGTCCTCCGCCACGTCGTACGCCAGCGCGGACCGCAGCGAGCTCTTCTCGCCGTCGTGGCCGCCCGCCACGAACACCGTCCGGGCGCCGTCGGACGCGCACGCGAAGAAGAGGCGCTCGCCGCCGGGCATGGCGGCGCCGCGCCGCCACGCGGCGGAGACGAAGTCGTAGATGAAGACGGCGGTGGAGGACTGCCACGTGTCCGGGTCCAACCCGCCCATCACCACGAGGCTCAGCCCGACACCCACCAGCTGGCAGTACATCGGCAACCCGTCGGAGAAACCCGGAATCGGCGGCAGCTCCGACCATAACCGGTTTCCGGTTCACAAATCGTGAGACGGTAAGACGGAACTGCCGCAGACTTCCGAGTATTGACCTCCTGAGTCGGGTCGACTCGAGCCTGAGCCATGACAACGACTCGCCGGGTCAACCCAGAGTTTTTGCGGCGGCGCCAGAACTCCGGCAGCTGAAGCTCCCGCTTCCAGCTCCGGCAGACTGAAACGACGGAGGACAAGTCGTTGTGGGGGACTCGGATCAGGCATTCAAGACCCAAATCCGAAGGGAGACCCGGAATGAGATCCGAATCCATATTGAAAGAAACAAGTGTATGAAAGAGGAAATCAAGATTGGTTATTTATAATCGCCGGAAAAAGGAAAAAGGGCTTTTGTCCTGTATTTGGGATGAAGAGATGGAGCTTTTTCTTTATCAAGATATTATTGTATTGAACGAGAGGTGAAGGCAAAAGCTTCTAGAAGGTGGGGGGATTTGGGAAAAGATTTACGAAGACAAGGAAACATAGAAAAAATCGACATGCGCTTGAGTTGAGGTTTTCGCCTTTAAGTAGAGAGAGTGAGGTCTGCAACTGGGAGAAGTGTTCTAGATAAAAGGTCAAAAACCGAATTATTAGTCTGTGGGCACAAGCCATTAATAATTCTGCTTTTTGTTTTTAAAATTAAAGTTTTGCTGCCATATTCTTGTACTATTCGCTTTTTTTTTTTTTTAACCAATAAGTAAAGTTTTACGGATTTTGATCATTTAATTTATTTTTTTTAAGTATATGAATTGTGTATCAAAATTAATAGTATTATTTTTTTAAAGAAAATTCTCAATTTCAATTTAATTTGGTTTAGTTTAATATTATAATATTAATTAATTAGCAATTGTTTATTAATTCAATTACGGTATATAGCTAAAATTAAATGCTAAAAAATAAATAATAAACCTTAATTGAATTGATGAACCCTAGTTAATTAGTGTAAAATTAGACACAATATATAAAAGGTGATGAAAAAATGAATAAGAGTTAAGAAAAAACGTTTTTGGTTTACAGTTAGTACACTCTAACGAAAAATAGAAGATTAAATTTCTCATAATCTACAATCTTAATCACTTTGCCACTTCTATATCCAATTTTACCAACTTGAAAAAGATTCATAACAATACGTGATAATTATTGAAATCTACCTAATGGAATGTAAAATATACGTACTTTATTTTTTAAACGAAAAAAATCAGAATATATGATGTGGAAGAAATCATGGTGTTTAGGTTGGGCGTATAGTTTTATTATATATAGTCCAGATTCCTTATCTTTTAAGTTAATCAACTAAATATTTATAAAAAATAGCAGATGAGGTTTTGTCTTTTTTTTTTTTTTTTTTTTCCTTTCTAATTTGTGTTTTTAAATAATTAAGCAATTGGCATCTATTGTCTTGTTCTGTTGCATCGGGACATAAGGAATGCCGTTTTTGAGCCCATAACTGTTTTATATATTTGTTATTATGATTTATTTAATGATCATTTAAAATGTACTATGAGAGATGTAATTGTTTGAGTTGAGATAATGATGCATAATAATAAAATTAGAAAAATAATAAATAAATAAAAAGGCTTCTGATAAAACGTTTACGCTCCCTTAAGCAATTGATAATCACTGATCACTCTGTAAATAAATGAAAGTATTTTATTTAGCCTGTTTGTATATACTCCATCTGAGAATTTATTAATTTCTGAGACTAGGATTCATGTTTAGGAAAAATAATGTGTAAATAACAATTAGGAAAATATATATATTTTTAATATTAAAATTAAGTGCATATTATATAATCTATTTTCAAATTTAATACTACATAAAGTAAATACATTTAGATCCCGATGCTGAAAATATACGTAGTAAAAAAGAAAACAAAACATAGAACGGTAAAAAAATTAATGGATGCTAATATGTGTAGCAAATTAAAAGATGTAATTCAATTTTGCTGCATAAGTGTTAAGATTCATGGCTGAACTTTTAAAATTTAACTTTTACTAAACTATATATATTTATAATATTTTCTTTACACTATATTATTATTATTATTATTATTATCACTTCACTCATAAACACATTCAATGTGTTCATAGTTTGCCGGTGAAACATTCCTCTCGAACTTTTAATTCTTTTTTTTTTGTTTTTGTTTTTTTCATTTTCGGATGCAAATGACGTGATTTCACCAAATATATATCTGTTTTGTTTTTATTCAATACGTGGTAATCCACGTGTATTTTCAGCCACCGAAAATCGAATGCAAAATGGCGTTATTTCGCCGCATATTTTTGCTCTTTTTCTTCACATGCATGATAATTCACGTGTATTTTCAGCAGCCGAAAATCGATGCAAAATAGTGTTATTTATTTATTATTATTATTTTTTAACAATGAACATGAAAAGTCACTGTAAAAATAATTAACATATAATTTAATATCACATCCCGAAAGATTCGAACTTCAGGTATTAAACCCGTACCGCTAAACTAACACACACTACAAAATAGCATCATTTCACCGCATATATTTTTGTTTTTCTCAATTTGGAAATCCGCATGTATTTCAGCCGCCAGATATAAGTCCTGTAAAATTGAAAAGGAAAAAAAATGATTTAAAGTATTTTGTTATAATTTTTCCATAAGTTGTGGTATATTTGTTGAAATAAAAACTTCAAACGAGAGTATAATTGGTACTATCCCAAAAAAAAAATATTATTAACACAAATAGCCTATGATGGAAGTTCGTTATGGCTAATGTTAATGCTAGCAAGAAAATTAAAGGAAAAAGTTTATTACTACATATGAAAGAGAAAGGGAAATTAGTGGAATTTATTTGCAGCGAATAAAAAAATATATTGTCAAACTAAATTTTTCCCACTCTATGATCAAATTGCAACCCCAGCATTCAAAACTATGGATAAGAAGCAACTTGCCTTGCAATTTGTGGCGTTTGACGTAATTGACTTTGACTTTGGCATAGTTATTTGTAATAATTTTGTTATTTATCTCTGTCAATATCCCTTTTGATCATAATGAATGAGCAAGTCAATGACTTCTTGAATTGAAGAGACAATTTAATACTAATAATAATTTTATAAAGTAGGAGTAAGCCTGAATTTGATAGGTTTAGTTATATTTTAAGGGACACACTTGGGTCAGCCGGAGGCACCGTGCGGCCGGGCTAAAACAATAACACTTTTATTCATATAGATTGACACTTTTCTGTAAAAAGATTGACACTTTTAAATTATCATTTTATTCGTAAAATAATTATGTTAAATATTAACACTTTTATTCATATAGATTGACACTTTTCTGTATAAAGATTGACACTTTGGGCCCGGCCGCACAGTGTCTCCGGCTGACACAAGTTTTTGTCATATTTTAATGGGTAATTAATGAACTCAACTTGGGTAAATATGCCAAGTATTTTATCTCTTAGAATAGCTATCTTCTAACATGTGTTCTACATTATCTTCTATACTTCAACTTGGAGTACATTTATTGCATGAATGCGACTTAATTCACATGAAAGATTGAGGGAAGTAATAGAACACTAAACAAAGTCGTCAGCACATCACGATAAGATTTTTTAAGAAAATATATTTACGCCGTGTTTACTTTAAATTAAAAGGAACTACAAGAAAATATAAAGGTTATTTTACCATTTTATACTTTACTACTCCAATATAAACGACTGTATAAATCTATTATCATTCAAAATATATGATAGTATAAAAATTGTAATTTCTCTATTTGTTAGTATAAATTTATACAATATTATATTACCATAATCGATCCCTTTAAATAAATGTATAAAAGGTAAACAACCCTAAAAAGTATAGGCATCTCGAGCACTTATTTGCCTATGTCTTAAATGTTTGTATTGTTTGGTTTAAAGTGATGTGATAAAGTTTTCCTTTTCAAAAAAAGAATGGGCGGGGAGGATGATCGGAAATCCAAGCCATATATGTTAGTGGAAATCCTTTTCTGTTCTGGTTTTTGAAAGTGGTATAAAATTAATCACAATTCTTCACTAAAGTCTTCTAGAATAAAGTGAATTTAGGAGTGGCACATATTTGGCCGGAGAAGGCATGGGCCATGTGTTGGAAAATATTTAATCAAGGAAATAAAATTTATTATTTTTTAGCATTTTTATTGCCTAGAATTATTTAAGTCCTAGCTATTGATTTTCATGAAAGAAACACCTGATTCTTCACGATATCTGAAAAAGAAATATAATTGGGTCAAAATAATCGAAGAGACTCCAAATAAAATGAAGAAAATTGTGATGCACTCTTGACATTTGAATTATTCATCCTTTTATAAATTAATTATGACGTAAAGGGGAATAGACATTTAATCAACATAAGTATTTCTTACGCTATTGGAATGGGAGACAGCAGCCTCCAATTTAGCCAGATTTTATTGATTTTGTTTTTTTTTTTAATTTTTTAATTAATCTATTTATTACAGATTCTGCAGTATTACCCTGTTTTCTACGCCTCAATTGGTCTTGTACCATCCGAAGACAAATCTTGCAATTTCGTACTAATTAAAAAAGAAGAAGAAAGTTTTGTTCTCTTGTAATTGGATTTCTTATTGTCAAAGAATTCTAAATTAGATTTCATTTTTTTTGGGATTGCTTGTCAATTTCATTTAACGGGTCAATTGAGTGGTGGAAGAAGAGAAAGAAATTGTACTCCCTCCGTCCCACTTTAGTCTCATTTCATTATTTTATGCTTCATATATATCAATCTAGTGGAACAGAGACGTATAATGAGAAACATAACCAATAAATTTTATGCACGTGCTTGAAAATTAAAAGATACTACCTCTATCTCACTATATCAGTCCTATATTGAATTGACACAAGAACCAAGAAAGAATGAAATATGTGACTATAAACAATTATAAGGACATAGAGTTATTTATAATCAATATTTTTTACCATATAAGGACATGAGACTAATAAGTGGGACGAGCGAAAATGACAAATGAAACTAATATAGTGAGACGAAAGTAGTACTCCTCAATCTCGTCCTTCTTGAGCCATCATATTTAATAAAATGGATTGAAGAAGAATGGGACGGAGGAAGTATTTTACGGTCCCATTAGATTCCAATTAGGTTCAAGTCGGAGAGAAGACAAGAATTAGTTGTAGTTTTCTTTTTTCGTTTTTTATACTTTATATCGTAAAACATAAAATAATTATTACAAATGATGAATGAATACTAATACAAATCCATAAGTATTTTTCCTTTTTCTTCGGTGAATACAATACTTTTTTCTAATAATAATAATAAAAAAAAACCTAATAGAAGCTGAAACTGGGCCTAGGTGGGGATATCCTGGGCTGGGCTTATAATGGGCGTAGTCATGAGTTTAGAAAATAGACCAGATGGAGCCCACTTCAAGTGTACAGACTCAGCCCATCTAATCCACCTGTTCAACTGAGCCGGGCTCAACCGGGATTGGGCCGATCTGGGCTAGGCGGCGGGCTTGCAGAGTTGACAACTCTAAAACATGCCCTTATTATATTTCCAAACACCCATGATTAATTATTACTAAAAATTGCAATGCTAAAGAAAATTATATACACTCATTATGGAAACCACCAATATTCATGCATGAACACACACCATAATAAAGGTGAATGTGCATTCAACGGAATCAACCGTAGCTAGTGAAATGGCCGGTCACTCAGCTTGCCGAAAATACCCCTTCCATAAGTAGAAGAAATGACAGCAATTAGGAGTGGGGACTGCAGCAGCACGAACGAGAAGATGGGCAAACAAGTAAGCACAACCGCCGGTATCAGAACCCACGCATTCTTGCGTCCAATTCCAAACACTAGATACACAGTCGAACTCGTCATCATAAACAAGATAGAAACGAAGAGGGTAACGAGTCGTTGCCACCTGGCACTGTAATAGCAGTAGCGAATACAACCGTTACGATCAATGCCGCAACAATGGTGCATGAGTTAGCAGTATCCTTCATCCATTTCTCGCCTTCCGCTTTCAAATTTTTGTGCTGTTTCGTAAATATCATCTCAGCCGTTTTCCCAGCGTGGTTCGGCCTTCCCCTATGATAATCAGACGTTTGTTGAATATATGTGAGGTATAAAATAATGAAGCCTCTGCATAAATACCTTAAACCATTGTAATTCGCGCTGCATTTGGAGGGCAGCGCCCGAGACTAAATTGAGTTTATGAGGAGAGGCCAGAGCGGCGGCCAAGTGAAGTATGGAGTTTCCAGAAGAGTCGATTATATTTGAATAGTAGTATCTGTGGTTGGTAGTCTAGTACATGAGATTAAAGACTTCGACACAATGGTTTCGCACAGCCAAGTGTAGGAAAGTCTCACTAGCGGTGGCATCCTGAGAATGAATTGCAGGAGGAAATGTGGCCACAATTTCTTGTATAACCTCATGGTTTCCTAGCCGTGCTGCTATTAACACGGCCTCTACGTAGATAGCTGAAGCTTCTCCGTAGTTCAATGATTCCATGTGTTTGCATATGCATCTCACAAGTCTCAGTGCTTGCTCCCGCATTAGTTTCTTCTTCTTTACACTAAGCACTGAAATGGAAACTTAAGTAATAACAGACATTTCATATGTGATTATACGATCGTGTGTGTTTTGTGTTGTGGGATTAACTTTATTACCTAAATCTTTGATAACTTCCGAAATGGTGGAGTGCAATTTTTCGGCCAGTTTGCGCCACCTAGAAGGCTTTGTGTGGTGAGGAGTTGACAATTAAAACTTCACTTGTGTAATAGACCTCAAGAATATTGTACGAGTAGAAAATTAAGAGTATGCACAATGCACATATGCAAGTGATATACCTTCTTCATTACTCTAGTTTGCTTTGAAATAACAAGCCGAACACAATTAGTACAAGTGACAATGTTTGTGGAAATCAATCAAGTCATAAAAGAAATCAACGATGAACTTAATCTAGCTAGGTTGGTGTTATTAATATTTTTAAGACAATAGTGGTGCACGCGCGCGCGCACACACACACATATATATATATATATATATATATATATATATATATATATATATATATATATATATACGCATTATGTGAGGCAATTGATGTGTGCCTATGGTAGTTACATCCAACAAATCTCACATCTGAAATATAAGGTAAATAAGACCTTGTATATAAGGAGAGCATCACCACACTAATTTGAGGCCTTTTGGGAAGGAGCTCAAGAACAAAATCATACGGACTTAGCCCAAAACAGACAATATCATACTAGTGTGGTTCGTGGCTAGTCTGACAATCCTAAAAGAGACTAAAAGATCAATTTCTTGTAATTGAAAAAAAAAAAAATCATGAATCAAAGATAGTGTGGAAGATCAATTTCTTGTAATGAAAAAAAAATCATGAATCAAAGATAGTGTGGTTTGGTGGCCATTCTGGCAATCCTAAAAGAGGCTAAAAGATCAATTTCTTGTAATGGAAAATAAAATAAAATCATGAATCATGTGAAGAAAAAAAAAATCCAAAAGCTACCCATTAAGTTTCAAAAAGAAATCAAAATGCACCATCTCAATTGAAAGAAAATAAAAAAGATAAAAGCAATGAGAAAAAAAAAATAATCCAAAAACTGCCCATTAAGTTTCAAAAAGAAATCAAAATGCACCATCTCAATTGAAAGAAAATAAAAAAGATAAAAGCAATCTTCGTAGAAAATAAAAAAGATAAAAGCAATCTTCATAGAAAAAAAAAGAAGATAAAAGCAATCTTCAGTAGCACTTGTAGACATGAATCATGTGAAGGAAAAAAAAAAAACCAAAAAATTGCCCATTAAGTTTCAAGAGTAATGCTCCCTTACCTACCGCGAGCATACTTAATATGCTCATAATTGAGGTGACGGAATTATATTTAAGAAAAAATATTAATTAATATAACCTATATAAATAAATTTTACCATAAAAAACTAAAATCTACTAAAAAAAATAGTAAACCCCAAAAAAAAAAATTATTGACGTGATATTGCCACGTCAGCCGTGGGCCAACCGTGGGCACATTAAGTGTACCCACGGTTGGTAGGGATCATTTCTGTAAGTTTAAAAAAGAAATCAAAATGCACCACCTTAGTTGAAAGAAAATAAAAAAGATAAAAGCAATCTTCGTAGAAAAAAAAACAGATTAAAGCAATCTTCAGTAAAAAAAGATAAAAGCAATATATTCAGTAGCACTTGTAGACATGCATCATGTGAAGAAAAAAAAAATCCAAAAACTGCCCATTAAGTGTCAAAAAGAAATCAACATGCACCATCTCAGTTGAAAAAAAATATAAAAGATAAAAGCAATCTTCGTAGAAAATAAAAAAGAGAGAAAAGCAATCTTCAGTAGCAAATTAAAAAGATAAAAAAGAAAGAAAGATAAAAGCAATCTTCAGTAGCAAATAAAAAGATAAAAGCAATCTTCGTAGAAAATGAAAAAGATAAAAGCAATCTTCATCTTCAAGTAGCAAATAAAAAAGATAAAAGCAATCTTCAGTAGCACTTGTATGAGAAACAATAAAAAAGATAAGAGAAAAAAAGAAAAAAGAAAAAAAAAGAAGATAAAAACAATCTTTAGTATTCTCAAACACACTGCACCATCTCAATTGAAAAAAGATAAAAGCAATCTTCTTGTATGAGAAACAAATTCTCAAACACACATGACGACGCCGGCGACGACAACAACAACGACTATACTGTGACTACAAAGGCCCGGCCGGGTCGCAAAATGAACTGAAAGTATGAACGCGGCAAGTGCTGTGAAGGTAAACAGGAATAACTGATCAGAACCGATGCTAATGAAATGGAACATTGCTCTGCTTTCCAAAGACACCCTTGCCGAAAGTAGAAGAGACTGCCCTATAGAGAACTGGCATCTGCAGGTATAGGAACGAACATACGGGCAGAGCCGGAGCTGAAGCCGCCAGTACGACAACCCACGTCTTCCTGTTGCCGAACAACACACACACCGCCGAAGTAAAGGTCGCCATCATTAACATGATGGAGAGGATAAGGAAAAAGATGCCGATGCATAGAGTACGCGGCAACGTGGTAAGAAAATCCTTTTGTTTGAAGCTCGAGGTGTGGATTGACAAGAACATCAGTAGCGATGTGATGGAAGTGAAGAGAGAAGCAACGTCTGCAACTGCGAATGCTGTGAATGCTGCTCTTCGTCCCAAGAGCAACGGGTAGCCGGTGTCCGATTTGGTTCCACCTGGCACTGTAATAGCGGCTGCGAATACAACCGTCGCGATCAGTGCTGCGGCGATCAGCATGAGCTTGCAGTATCCTGAATACAGCACTAGGCTTAAACCCGGCGTGGTTTGGTCGTTCCCTAATGTCAGGACTAACCATCTCCTCCACTACCTGTTGTTTAATCACCAGCCCAAACATACTTGTATAATTAATGATTAGTTTTCATGTGCTTGATATTAACTATATTAAACAACTTTGGACCCTCTGTTTCAATTCTAGTGCCTTAAACGTGTCCAAAATCATAATTTTATATTAGTTTTATACATTTTTCAAATATACTATTTTGATTGGCATTCATAAATTCATTAAGCACGCACATGATAAATAATTACCTTGAACCATTGTAGTTCGCTCTGCATCTGGAACGCTGGACCGGGTACTATATCGAGCTTGCGAGCTGGTGCCAGAAGTGCAGCCATGTGAAGGATGCTGTTCCCAGAATCGTCTCTTGCATTTATGAGATTGAAGACATTTTGACTACGGTATCTCAGGGCCACGTGTAAGAAGGTTTGATTAGAATTATCATCTTCCTTACAATGAACTGCAAGAGGAAAGTAATCCACAATAGCTTGTATAACCTCATGGACATCAAATAGAGAAGCTGCCGTCATGGCGTATGTGTAGATAGCTGCAGCATCTCCATGGCTTAATGTTTGCATATGTTGGCATATCCGTCGCACAAGTCTTATTGCTTGCTCGTGCAACAATTTCTTTTTTTAGAATCGATCCTCTCTTAGGCACTGAATGAAGTGGAAATAATCAAGAAAATTCGATTTTGGTACAATTCTCATATACATATAAAAATAAAAATAAAAAGCAACATCGAACCAATCTTTGACATATTAAGAATGTTCACGAATACTTGCCTTGATTTGTTAAGTCCGATTCGGTATCTTTTCGTTCTTCGGCGTTCATGTCCAACCAAGTCATATCTTCAATTCAGAATAAATTGAATAATGATCTCATAGAGGTAATTTTTCTTCAAATTAAGGGAGCTAAAAAAAAACAAAAACGAAAAGAGAGAGTTCGAATATATATATACTCACTGTTGTATTGGAGCTTCAGAATCAGTTCTGCCGCATCCCAGTCACCACTCCATGCAGCTTTGTATAATTCCAACTCCTCACGCCACTCCTCTTCTGCTCTCAGATTTATAAAAAATAAATAAATAAATCAATATGCATGAATGCATGAGATGTACGTACGTAAATTGCATGTAACTTGTAAGCAAATCAAGTACGTACCTTGCTCCTCGGTTGACCTGAATGAGGAAAACTCGTTTTCCAGCTCTTGCCACACACTCTTGGCGCTATCTAGATATGCGACATATTGAACGAGTTCATCGCTGAGAGCTTCCATGATCCAGCCCTTTACCACCCCATCTGTCTGCTTCCAGGCACTGTAACTATTGTAGTTTTGTGGTGGAGGAGGAGGAGCTCCGCCATCGAGGAATCCGAACAACCCCTGGCTTTGCACAAGGCGGACCATCCCCTCTTTCCACGACATGTAGCTGTTCCAATCAGAACGCCAGCTGAGCTTCGTGTGCACAAAGTTTGCCACGTTAATATGCTGTGGCGGTGCAGCTGGGTAGACACGAAGGAAGCCATTAATAACAGAGGAAACCCTCATATTAGTCATATAATTATAATTTATAACACTTCTAGTAATGTGAAAGAATATAACGACCGTATGAGCAGGAGTAATTGTGGTAAACGATCACAAGCAGACATGGTCGTGCAAGCACGGCGCTTCTCGTTCTCATGACAGCCCTCAAGCACGCGAGCATGGTGCTCGTGTTCGTGTTTCATGAGGGTACGTAATACTGCGGCGCCGCCACGGTTGGGCGGAGCCAGCGGGATGAGAGGAAATCTGCTTTAGCGTTTGATGAGAGGATAGAGATAAAGTTTCGTTAGGGTTACGCAGCGGTGACGCCATTGCTGGGAGGCGGCGAGTGATGCGGAGGATCAGGGATTAGATTAATTAGGTAGTTTTTCTTTTTCTTTTTTATTATTTAAATTTTATTAAGATTATAATGGTCCTTAAATTGAAAATGGCTAACATTATGTTAGTCCACGGTTGGTGGTTATTTTTTTGTATTTAAGGGTACTGTGTTAAGTCATACAGAAACTCTCCATCGTACACTTAATATGTTCACTATTAACATAGATAGTGTCACATTGATAATTTTTTCAATTAGAGTTTAGTTTTTTTATTTAAATTTTAGTTTTTTATAATAGAATTTACTTATTTTTGGTAAAATTTCTATTAGCTTCTTTATATTCCTTCCCATTCATACTATTTGTCGTCCTAAGCTAGGGCACATGTATTAATAAAAGAAAAATCTTCCCAAATTAACGTTATTTAATCGTAATAAATACCTGTCGGAAGTTTAAAAAAATACCCACCTGGTCTTTTTTCCATTTTCCCCCTAGCCACTAGTTCTGTTGGGATTCTAATTAATTACATATATATGTTGGAGAGTTATAATTTATGGTAAATAATTAATGATAGATAGTAATTAAGGGTAATTATGGAAACAAAATGCAAAACGACACATAAAAAGCAAATAATTAAAAATAATAGAGCGACATATATATATACTAGTAGGTGTTACGTGCGTTGCACGTGTAACCTCTAATTTAGTTCGAATAACTTGTATTTCTAACTTATTTACATTCGTAGGCATGATAATGTGCAAAAATTATTTTTTATTTTATCACTAATTTTAAATAATATGAAAAACCAAATCTATCATACACTTGCTATTACTTGGATTAATGTAAAAACAAAAAAACAAAAAAAAAACGTTTAAGTATACAATTCCTCAGATGAAGCACATATGCTAGTTACAAAAGTTATGCACAAAATATTAGATAGACTATTTATTTTATCAACCTTTATATAACATGACAAAGTTTAATATTTTTCTTGTTTTAGCAATTACCTTTTCTTATTTTATGTCATCTCTCTCAAATTACATCAATTAATTTATGTTTTAGGCCAAAATATCTAAGTACAATTTAATTCAAAAAGAAAAAAAAACCATCATCTATAACCACATAGTCTGAATTCTATCTCTACATTTTAATTTAATTAATTAAGTCATTATACTATACTCGTTAATTAGAATATGATAGAGTTCCACTATTACAAAACTACTCAACATAATTATTATGATGATATATAATGACACCATTAATGAATATAACAAACATGCAAAGAACATGTCATTCAATTCACCCACAAAAATACCATAACCAAAATAATGACATAACTAAAATTCTTATTCAAAGCTAATTAACAAAATCAATATGAATTTTAAATTCATTGATAAAATTTATGATATCTATAATTTAACTTATCTTTCGTTTTAAATCTATTAAAAAACGGACAAAGTTGTGTATCACATATTGAACAAGACATTTACGTATATAATGGATAACAATTTCATAAATTGAATCTTGTATTGAAAATTTCATTTTGTCAATATTTATATAAGAATGTTCTTATGATGACACACAAATTTTGAATTAAAATGTAAAATTTTAGTTAGAGAACTACTTACATTTATTGTAATTTTTGGCCGATGATAATACAAAAGAAAACCGAAAGTGTTACAGTATTTACAAATTAAAATTCAGTATTTTAGACATTCTTTATCTTTATCCTTATTGAAGATATAGAAATATTGAAACATTGCAAAAAAAAGTCTATTATAATAAGTAAATATTACGAGTATTGCTATAAAAATATAAAAATAAAAGTAAAAAAAATACACTAATCAAATATTATCTATCTTAATCATTTTTCTCACGTGCGAATGTACACTATTTTTTTATGACAATTTGAATTCCGCAAGCTTAAATAAATCATTCAATTTCAAGATGTCACCTTTAGAGAAACATTCCAACTTAAAAAAAACTTTATGGAGGAAATTTTCGTTTCACATCAACTATAGAAAATATTTCGACTTCACTTTCTCTCTATACATGTGATTGATGTGAGTATAATTTATTTGTTATTGAATTTTTGAGTTTATTTACACTTTATGGAATTCGAAATATTGTAAGAGAGTAAGAGTATAATACCAATTCCTAGTATCTTAAATTTTTATGTATTTGTATCGAGTCGTGGATTTCATATATATTTTAGATATTTATGTCTTAACTAATGCAATCCAATTCAAGATCCTAATTCATGATTAAATGTAGTATAAATTTGCAAAATATAAAAACTAAGTGTTATACTCTTAAAGGAAAAAAAAATGTGAAAAAGATCGATTTTTTTTAAAGAAAATTAAAAACAGTGAGAACTATTGTTCTAAAATTTGAATTTCAAACCTATAATTACTCTTGAGTGAGGGATTTAGAAAAAAAAAGTGATAAGATCTAAGAATCATACTGATCCAATTTTTATTTGCTATTAAAATTCCTGAAATATCAAAGTAAAAGTCCAATAAAGATAAAATAAGGAGGATAAAGAATTTGCTTTAGTAACCTTCCATTAGGACTTGAAGAAGAATCTTACTTTTTAATGTTGAAGTTGTTTTCTCTATTAAAAAAAGATATTGGGAAAAGGGCAAAATGATAAACTTAGGAATAGAAAAATACATTTACAAGTGTTAGAAGTTAATGGAGCGAAGGATTTCTTAAAAATATTATGTTCATTCATCTAAACTTACTTCTCAAAAAAAAAAAAAAAACATATAAAGAAGAATTAAAGAACAGAAATTGAAAAGATATAAGATTTATTTATCAAATTGGAGACTTGTAATTTAAAATTGGCAAAATTTATCAACTAAAATATAATCTTATGATAATTAACATTCTTAACTTTAAACTAATTACGTCAGGGGTATACATGTGCATATTAAAATTTGTAATCCCTTTGTTTCAAAAACCATGCATTTAATTCTATTTCAGGTCGTCCCTAAAATTATGCATCTTCCATTTTTTGAATATGGACTCACTATAACAATACACTTTACACCCTTTAAACATTACATATTTACTACATTTATCATTTATGGTCCACCACTTAACAATCTCCCCTCACAATAAAAGGTGAAACTCAATCTTTACTCACAATAAACAATATGAGTTAATTATATTCCTTCTTAAAATTTATACCTGTCAAATAAGGGCAAAATTTCTGGGGACGGATGGAATATTATATAACACTCTTTTACAATTACATGTTTATATTTTCCAATCTTGTATGAATTAGGACTATTTTCCTAAAACTATTTATATAAGGGAGAAGTAGCAAAACTGCATAATTTTGGTAGAAGGGCTCTTTGGGTATGGGGAATGTACAGATGGTTGTTCCAAGATGACCTTTTTCTTTACTTCTTTTGTCCTTCTATTACTCGTTGAAGTGAATTTTGAATTAAAATTTAAAAATATTGAGATTTAGCTCTGCATGTTTGATTAATATGAAAGGTGCAAGTATACCAGCGAGGAAACTCTATACACTGCAACTGAAAGTTCAACTTATTTATATGTTTATTTGCGATTGTACGAAAATCCTTTCCCAACCTCATGGTAACTTACCACCTATCTTCTCTTCTTCTTCTTCTTCTTCTTCTTCTTCTTCTTCTTCTTCTTCTTCTTCTTCTTCTTCTTCTTCTTCTTCTTCTTCTTCTTCTTCTTCTTCACCATCTAACTTAATTAATTAATTAATTCACATATAATTAATTAATTATTTCAAAAAATTATTATCATATTATGTGAGAATAATATCTAGGGTTGCCAAGTGCCAACTAAAATATAAAAAATAAAATAATATTAACTTAAGTTTTGGAGTATATATGAGCATAAAAAATTATCAACTATCTATATTTATTTTACGCCATAAAAAGAAACACAAAGTGGAGGGTACCACAAAACAAAAATAATAAACGTCCATATATAAGCACTAATAAAGGAAAAGGAATTGATCTAAATTAAATAACCCCACTGTGCTAATTGATGATTAAAGACCGTATCAATAAAAAATATATAAAAGGAGATCAACTTTTTTTTCCAAAGCGTATTAGATTGATTTTCCCAATTTATTTATGATCTTATGGATTTTCGCGACTTTATTGGATTTCATTATATATACGTTACATTACTACAAGGATATTACCTTTAATAATATATGGAGTATTAGATTACATTATTACCCTTAATTTAAAATATATTATAAGGATATTATAGGCGATGTACATTTTGTAAAACAAGACTCTTTTATATATTGGTATAGATATTGAATAGGGAGAGTATATATGATTGTCACAACTCACACAGCATGCCTATGGTAGACATTGTAACATTATTCATATATAATAATGATTTTTTTTATTTTTTTTTGAAGAATAATTATTATTTATTAATTAACTAATAAATTGATCACGTAATTTATTTAATTACCTTGCTGCCGCAGTAATATAATTAACTAAAAATCAGATTTACAAATTAACAGCTAGCATGTAAGACATTGAGAAATTACCTGGTTTTCCGGTTAAAGGTTCACCTAGATAGCTAGATGGTGGTGGTGGAGGCGGTGGGGTTGCTCCTGGGTAGGTGAAAGGTGGCGAAGAAGGTGTATCGTTAGACGGTGGTGGCGGTGGTGGATGGTAGAAATTACCTTGCTGAGACTGGTCTGTAGAGAAGGCTTTTTCCAGATCTAACCAAACATCCCTTGCGCTATCTGTAGGAATGAAAGTAAGATTGAAGCTGCAGCAGTGGAAATAGAGGTTGAAGACAAAGCTGATGTGGCTGATGGTGAGGTGGAAAGTGTGGCATATGTGGAGTAGTTGCTGAGGTGTCACGTTCTGCATGACTAGTTTTAAGTAATAAATAAAGCCGTAGATTTGTTTATATCTAACGGCTGTAGTTATTTGTTTCCGTACGTAGCATTTAGAGAGAGTGATTAAGTGTGCTAAGAGTAGATTACTACAGCAGTATAAATACGTGAATTCTCCTCCATGGAAGAGAGAATTGTTCACTAAAATTGTATGAATTACATTGTGGGTTTTCCTTTTCCAATACGTATTATGTGTTTCTACTTAGCAATTCTACACTATCCAAATGAACTACATCTTGAAGAGCTTCATCACTCAGCGCCCCCAAAATCCATCCCTTGACCAGCCAATCAGTCCGCCTCCACGCGCTGTAATCTGCGTCGTCGCCTGGTGGCGGTGGCGGTGGCGGTGGAGGAGTTTTTCCGTCGATGTATCCAACCAAGCCCTGGCTTTCTACGAGGCAGAGCATCTGCTGTTTCCACGACATGTAGTTGCTCCAGTTCCCGTCGCGTCGGAGCTTCGAGGAGACGAAATTCGCCACGTTGATCCCGGAACCGCATTGTCCAGCTATTTGTGTTTCTGCAGCTGGGAAGAAGGAGGAGGAGGAGGAAGAAGCCATATACAATCTTAACTCTGTTTTCAGTTTGTTGGAGTTGGAGTGGAATATCTAGTGGAGACGGGACATATATATTTCTAGCTTTAGTTTTTCCTTCGCTCATAAGGTTTTCTTTATTCCTTTTGTTTATTAAATAAACCAGTGCAGTGTTAGTCGAAATTCGACATGAATTATTTTATATCGTAAATTTTGAGTAAAATATTTATTAAAAAGCACAGTTATTTATTTCAAAATGATAGTAATTAACTTAACAATTCAAGTCCTTGTAGTAGAAAAAAATGGTCAAGAAGGATTAAAAGTTCTTAAAAGTTGTACTCGATTTAAATTTCAAGATGCCCATTAATCATTGAAATACGAAAATAAGTCAAGAAAGTTAATTTTTCTGAAGTCATTAGTTTTTCACATTAATAAAAAAATAAAGTCAGGAAAAAATATGTCATTTCTCGGTAATTTAATTCAATTTAAATGTTAAGTCGTCCGTTGTTCGATATAATAAAAAAAATATAGGTCAAGGAGATATTGGGTGATTGTACTCATTTTGATTGTCAATTTGTCCGTGTATTTTGTACGAGACAAAGAAAATTCATTAGGTGAATAAGGATTATCATTTCTTATTGAAAATCTAAAATAATGCCCAATAACTTTATAAGAGTTTGAATACTAAAATTTTACCGTCTTAAACTAATATGACTTACGAATTGATAGAATTAGACTTTTGTCCTATTTTATTTCATGAATAAAATAATGATAAAATTGAAAATATTAAAGAACAATTTTCAACATCTATACACGTAAAGTATATATATTTATGCTAGACACGTGAATAATAAGGTTGAATTAGATAAACTAATAAATAAAAAAAATTGATTTGTCATTTTTAAATTGAAATTGAAGATGGAAAATTTTGAATATGTGATGACTTCTTTAATATGAGTTATTCATTAATAAAGTTTTATAAAAAATACATATATTTGAGTTGTTTAAAGAAAACTTCAAGCCAAAACTAAAGGGCCCACCATTATTTTTTCTAGTTTAAAATTATGCCAGTGTCAAATATGATTAAATTTTAACATAAGGTTTTGTAATTTATTTGACGTCAAATATGATTAAACTTGACTTGAAATTTAATAGTGGAATCAACTTAGCGCAAAGTTTTAAGAAATACATATATGTTTGTTATGAAAATGAATTGCAGTAAAATACGTTTTCTTTTTAATTAAATGGGGCCTATATAAATGACATAATTCTACCAATTTGGGACCCTCAAAATTAATACTGCACATGCTATTAGTCCCCTTTCATTACTTATACTCACATATAGTACTAATATTCAATAAATGAGGCTAATAACAGAGGTACTCCTTCCGTCCTCTATTTACTGACACTATTTTTTTTTTGGTAAATAAGTGTATTTTATTCATCTTTTGGAAAATATATACAGCACGATCCAAAAAAACTACATAATCACCATGCAAAATTCAACTACACTACCCATGCATACCCAATATTCTGCCTATCTTCTTGTTCCGAAATCCACATGAAGCCATCAATATCTTTCCTTGGTGAATAATCTCCTCAACACGCTTGCATTCCCCCTTCATCCTTCGTCCATTTCTCTCCTTCCATATCAAATAAATCGCAATTGCAATCACACTTCTGTACATGGTTTGTTTCCCACTCTTGCTTCCACATTGCTGCAGCAGATAATTCCTTTCTAAATCCCAACACTGCCTTCTTCTACCAATCCCACACCATCTAGTACGCTGCTCCCATAACTCGCCCGAATAGTTACAATCAAAGAACACATGTTCCAGCTTCTCTTCCTCTTGCCCACACAGACAACATTCATTATTAACCACAATCCCAATCTTACTCAGATACTCACAAGTCGCTAGTCCTCTGTGCAGTACAAGCCAACTGATGAAAACAAATTTTGCAGGTGCTGCATTATGGGATAACATCTTGCTCCATCCAACCTGTGTCCTTTCACCAAGTATAGATAAATACATATTCTTAATAGGCATCGTATCTATCCCAGCATCATCAAACTCCAAGTATCTTCGAGCTTCCATAATCTTTCTGATCATCCAACAACATTGTGTTGAGATAGTCATGGTCTGAAAATCCCTATTCTTTATATAAAATCCATGAATCCACTTGATCCAAATAGCATCTTTCTCTTTGAACAGTTTCCAGCAAAGTTTACATAGTGCAACCTTGTTCCAAATGCTCAAGTTCACAATACCTAGTCCACCTGAAGCTTTTGGTAGGCAGATCTTCTCCCATGCAACAAGAGCACTATTATTTACTGACACTATTATCATATTAAGACATCTCCTATTTATTGAACCTTTTCATTTTTGGACGTAGACCCTATAATCACTTTAACATTTTATCACTCCACTTTATAACACTTTAACACTTTAATATAAATAAAAATATTATATGGACCCATAATTATTCTACTTTAACACTTTAATTTATTAATAAATCATCAAACTACATAAAATCATGTACCCAGATTTTTGGTTCACTAAATCAAGGACGAAGGGAGTACTATTATTGTTTATGCTAGAAAATATCATATTTTATTTGTGTGAATCATGAGTTGTACATCAAGTTGGGGTAAGTTTTACGTACACATGTAGTTGTTAGGCTACAGGCGTATGATCCAAAATTATAAATAGATAGTTTTCTGGATTCTCACCGAAGAATAAGTTTCTAAAGAATCTCTCATCTCTCTCTATGTATATATAGTTAGAGATAGTTCAACCTTTTCTATGTTTCTGTAATTTGGAGTTGCAGGAATGAATTTATTCCTTCTAATCTGATGCAATCCTTATTTATTCTTTTACTTTGTAAGAATATATTAATATACAATCATGATTCAAGACCTCATACGTTGCCGTGATACGAGGAACCATGAATAGATAAAGATTCTAACCCCAAGAACAAGATAACTTAAAAGCTACATTCTGTATCAATAGAAATTTTTTCTATCGCGTCCATATTTATGTATTCTTCTTCTTTTTAACATTAATTAAAAAGATTAATTAAGTGATTAAAGATCCATGGAAAATTCCCTCCTTACACTAAGTGATGAACAACACTTTCCGTACAGGAGACAGAGCATCTAAATGATTTTCAGTACCAAGTAAATTATAATTAAAGCTACTCAAATGGAATCAAGCTTATTTACCTTTATTGTTGGTAAGGGTCAATTTGTTATTTTGCAAACTGAGTTTAAATTGCGTGCCAGATAATATTGATAATAGTTTGACCATTTGGGTAGAAAAATAAATTTAAATAATTCTAATCCTTCCTTCAATTTATTTAGTCTAATTCTAACCTTGATGAGAGAGAGAGGGAAAAAAATATATATATTTCAACCGGAGAAATGCAGCTTGCTAGCTAGAGGGGATTATTTCAAGTCTAAGTCCTATTTACATTACATTTTTCAATTGAGTCAAGTTGTAGAAAAAGCCAAGCTAGCCAGCTGAGGTATATACACATTACATATGTATGTCGTCAACACCTCGTTTTCTGCTACGACGACTTGGACTTTGTCTGTTATACATGCATGCATGATGCATCATGTGCATGCGCACTATGTTTGCTGACAGAATTGCAGTACATTACTCTCTCTGTCTCTTCTAAATAACTATATTTACTTTATGCACAAATACTAAGGAATAAAAGGATATGTGTCTATAATCAATTTTAAAGAAAGAGAGTTAATTGTAACCAAGTATTATTTGTCATTTTAAAAAACGTAACTAATAAATGGGACAGATAAAAATAACAAACGTAGCTGATTTTAAAGAAGATGGAGGGAGTAGTATTTTTGAAACCTTTATATCTTACGACATTGGATCCTCCGTCCTAGACTCACGGGTCACCGTGAGTCACGAGCACCTAGAATCAAATGCTTAAAACATACGGATTTGGGCCTTGGACAGTAGGCTTGAATTAAATCTATACTTATATAAAAAGAGCCTTATGTACTTAATGTAGATTGTTTATTATATCCTTATAGTATTTTAAAGTTAAGAATGTAATAATATATTATGCATTAAAATATAGTACGAAGTATATAAGTATACATTTATCTATGGTATATACCATATTTATTATCTATGGTATATACCATATTTGTTATTTTAGCTCAATTTAATTTATTTTATATAGTCAAATGGTAAGTATATATATAAATTTATAGATAGGAATTACTCCCTACTCACCCACAATATTAAATTTACTTTAGCAATAAAAATAAGAGGCAAAAAAAAAACCTAAAAACACATTATAATATCAAATTTTGCTTTGGAATATAAAAAACACAAATTTTATCCATATTTTAGTTGGGTGGACAATAATACCCCTACCCACTCTCTTCCCTTCCCTCTCTCCCAACCCAGCCCAGCCCCAGCCCCAGCCTCAGCCCAGTTCAGCCCGACCCGACCCGAAAAATTTTCCATTTTTTTTTCTTTTTTTTTTTTTTTTTTTTTCTAAAATGTGCAAGTACACAGTACGTTTTTTATCATTTAGTACTGTTTACCCGGTAAGCGGTAACCAAATAATGTCTATTTGTAATTGCATTACGCAGTACGCTAATGTTCTATCAGTACTGTTTACCGGTAAATAGTAAGTGGTACATAGATAATATTAAATTGTAACTAAGTACGCAGTACGTTTATGTTCTGTTAATACTATTTACCGGGCAGGTTGGACCGACGGGTCGGGCCAGAGTGGGTTGGGCCGGGCCAACTGGTCGGGCGGGTTGGTACGATAGGGCCGGGCCGGTTGGGTTGGGTTGGGATGGGTTGGGCTGCTACCAACCCTAGGAGAGGGGAGGGGCATTTTTGTCCTCCAAACCAAAAAATGGGTAAAATTTGATTAAACTATATTTCAAACCAAAAATTGATTTTACAATGTGAAAGTAGGCAAAAAGGTGTATTATCTCTAAAAAGATAAAACATAAATATAGTTGCTCATCTATGTATATTTTTATTACGACTCCCGTATTTAACTTAGTTTTTTTTAATTTAATTATTAATTATTAATTTACTTTTTTATTAATTGAGAATCTCTTAGCGAAACGTCAACACATGGGATATCTCTTTTCAATTGAGTGCTAAATTCAAAATTTATGATTGTTTATGTATTTTTTTTTCAATTTCAATATATTATGATTTTATTTAGTCTTACAATTATTAACTAATAGAGTTCACTCATCCAAATAGAATATATAATTATTTTTGGCATTTAATCTTGATTTATATAAAGTATATATTTTTTAATTTTTATTATTTTTAATTATAATGAACTATGAAATATTTACTTCAAGAGGGAAATATTATTTATATGAATATCTTAGCATTGTGAATATTTTCAAGAGGGAAATAGTCTATTCTATGTAAAAATTCATGGTATAGAAGTTATAATTAAAATTCGCGAACAAATCAAGTAATCATGTGAATATCTTAGCATTATGTCCTAAAAGATTGATGTTTAACATTGCATCCTAAAATACTGATTTTATAATTTATAATTTAATCATACGAATCATGTATCATATTATTATGTATGATATCATATGATGTTTTGCAAAAGCATAAATTTCTCATACCTCAATTGTTTATGTCGCTTACAAAAAATTGTTCAAGGAGTATTTAATTTGATAATTTTTCTTTTCTTTTTTGCTAACTTTGCATTGAAAATTTATAAATATTTTGTTAAAACTAACAAATAATAATTTTAATTACTTGTTAGAACTTAGTATTCTTTCATCGATAAAAATATATGTCAAATGATAGGTTCCACATGCAACGCATGTAGTTATTGCTAGTGGTAAGAAATTGGGCTAATTTAAATTGCTCTTGGACTTTAAATTATTTCATGTTTTGGGTTATTAAATAAAACATGGGCTTGATATTAAGTTGAAGTCTAGATTCGATTAATTGATGAAAGTTAGACATGTTAATGAGAAGGGTAATTTTAAACATAGCCACCATTTTACGCATTATATTCATTTAATTAAAAAAAATAATAAGAATATTAATAAACCTTCTATGTTACCCCTCTAGTGACAATTTAAACAAAATAAATTTCATGAGGAAATGCACACTTTTGTCCCCTTAGAGATAAAGAAACAAAATTTTGCCCAAAATATAACACGACACTAATTTTGTCTAATTTTAAAGTGGAAGGTCAAAAATACCCCCAAACCCTATCCCCTTTTATTTCTCTCCACCCATTTTCATTCTTCATTTCAAATCCTCCCTCTCTCTCTCTAGAACCCTAGCCCTCCTCCCCTCTTCTACCTCATATCCTCTTCACCCATTTTTCTCTGCAAGTGACCGGCGGCGAAGAGAACGCAGACAACATATACAACGGAGCTCTTCTACTCTCTTTAAGTGTTTTTTTTTCTCTCTCCACAAAGCGGGCGGAGGTGGAGCCGGAGCCGGCGGAAGCTCTCAGATCCAGCGCCGCAGCTCGAACGCAGTTGAACGGCGAGGTTTGCAGGTCCGATCTCTCTCTCTCTCTCTCTCTCTTTAGATGTAGGGTTTTTTTTTTTTTTTGAAAGCAAATCTAAGGTTTTTGTACATAGATCTAGGGTTTTCTTCATCTTCTTCTTCTTCTTCTCATCTGATTTTAATGTAATAAATTCTAGAATTTTTAGGGTTTACGAATTGACTGTTTCTTCTTTGTAAGAATCGACTGAAGATTCTTACTATAATCTGTCGGTTTTCTTACTTTGTTTTGTTTGATAAATTGGTAAGAATCTGACATTTTTTTCTTACGTTATTTTGGTAACAAAAGTCTGAGTATTTAGAGTTTTAGGTTCTAATGCTTGTGTTTGGTAAGAATCGACCGAAGATTCTTACTATATTTTTAGTGATGTGAACATTGTGCCAAGATAATTTATTACATTGTTTTGGTAATTAATGATAATTGGTTAGAATCTGTCATTTTTTCTTACTTTGTTTGTTTGATAAATTGGTAAGAATCTGACATTCTTTCTTATATTATTTTGGTAACAAAAGACTGAGTATTTAGGGTTTAGGTTCTAATGCTTGTGTTTGGTAATCGACCGAAGTGTCTTACTATAATTTTAGTGATGTGAACAATGTGCTAAGATAATTTATTACATTATTTTGGTAATTGATGATAATTGGTAAGAATCTGTTATTTTTCTTACTTTGTTTTGTTTGATAAATTGATAAGAATCTGATATTTTTCTTATGTTTTTTTGGTAATAAAAGATTGAGTATCTGATAATTTCTTATTGTTTGATAATGCCTATATTTGATAATGATAGTTAGCGGGAATCTGATAATTTCTTACTGTGTTTCAAATTATATAAGAATTTCTTACTGTATTGTAGGAATTATTCGGCTGACGACGGCTATGAGATGCGAAAGACGAGAAGATATCAATTTCTTACTATATCTATAGTTTTTTTTGATAATTTTTTGCCGTTTTTTAATTTTCTTACCAACTGATGTAATTAATTTTTTTTTTTCCATTTCTGAAACTAATAATAGTGCTTTAATAAATGATTAAGTGGTTAGAAATGTGATGTAATTTCTTACCAATGTGTGTGATTTCGTACCATCTCCTATACAGTTAAATACTTTTTTTTTCAAGAAATTGGGAGAATTTGTCAAATTTGTTACCAAAATTATTCATAAGAAAAAAATCCTAAAATATTATAAGAAATTATATTATTTCTTACTAAGTTGATTGGTAAAATGTAATGAAAGATAAAATTTCTTACAAAAACGAGTAGAAAAAGATAAGAAATTGATGATTTCTTACCGTTTTATTTGGTAGAAAAAATCAAAATATTCTGTGACTCCTTACAGTAAAAAAAAAAACTGAAATATGAGTGGAGGATGAAAATTGAATTTTTTTTTTTGGCTTGAGGGGCATTTTAGTCCCACCATATAAAAAAGGGACAAAATTTGTGTTTTCTTATATTTTGGGCAAAATTTAACTTTTTATCTTCAAAAGGGACTAAATACTAGTTGCTCTAAATTCATTATATCAAATTAAACACCATCTATTACTCTATCACGCACAACACTATAGCCCCCTATCTTTCCTTTTTTTTCTTTCTCCCTCTCTCACGCACAGATACACAGGCTACACAACACCCAATTTATCTCTCTGCATTTTGAATTGCGGAAAGAAAATCTAACAAAAATGCAACCATAGATCTCTAAAAAAGTAATCAAGATAAGAAATCACAAGCACACAGGAACGATGCCGCCTTAAAAATGGACATCACCCAAGAACGAAAGATCTAGCAAAAAAAAAAAATATGATTGATAGATCAAGATGAATTCCAAAACAGTAGGATGAATAATTAGATGGCATAATTATTGTGATGATCATCATAAATTTAATTATTTGATAAAATAGGATCATATTTTACAATCGAAGCCACAACAACAAGTTTATCTGCAAATTATCCTAATCTCTCGTTCTAAATCTACAAATTAAATGAATTCAAATCTCGCTGTAGAAGATCGGAACTATCATCAGTGCCGCTCTACTCTTTCACTCGGTAGACAAGATGATTCACCAGACAATGTAGAGAACCTAGCGCCGTCATTGTCGGTGGCGTCGGTGATCGCCATCATAGCATCTTCAATCAAGTTCTTCTCTGTTCCTAATCTATTTCGACATGGCCTATACTCATGGCTTCATGGGTATTATTTTTGATGATGATTTTGTTAAAATATTAAAAAAAGTGAAAATTAGAAGTTGTAAGGGCGAAATGGTAAATTATTAATACTTTTCCTTTTTTTTATTTATTAAATAGGTGGCTAAAGAGAGTAAAACGGTGGCTATGAATAAAATCACCCTAATGAGAGTTTAGACTTCTAAAATTATTTTAGCTTAAATTCTGAAATTTAATTTAAATTCGGTCATAACTTATTTTAAGAATAGCAGGCCCAAGTAAATTAAAAATTAAGAATAAATTGTTTAGCTTAGAGGTGACCAAATGCGGGTTTGAATATGGAACCGTATCCGTACCCGGTAGGTACGATTTCACTAATCTAGACCCATACCCTACCCACCATATAGGCGGGTACGAGTACAATTCCGAGTACGACAGGTGCGGGTACGGGTACGGCATGTTTTATATATATTATTTTTAATATTAAAATTCATTTTAAATTCGATTAATCATAGTTCGAATTATTTGCAATACAAAAATATTATTTTGTTACAAGAATTCCAATAATTTAAATCTATACTAGATCTCTAAATACTAAATCATTCGAGATCTAATGATTTAAAAATTTAATCTCTAAGAGCCGAGCACCATAAACACCTATTTGGTGAAAATCTAATGGAGAAAATGATAAAAGTAGAAAAAAGAGTGCACGTTTACTTAAAACTAAGAAATAAAAAAATACAGAGTATATTTTAGATGAAATACATATCAAAATTGCGGGTCGGCGGGTATAGGAACCGGCGGGTAGCGGTTCCAACTTTTAGTACCCGTACCCGAACTACGGCCTTCAGCGGGTATGGTTCTAAATCCGAACCGGCAAGTACGAGTACGAGTACAAACCCTCCAGATACGTGTACGAACACGTGTACGGGTTGACGGGTACGATTATTTTGGCTATCTCTAATTTAGCTTGGTTGATTAAATGCTTTCAATATATTTATGATGATAAATTAACTATTGACACATATTTATGTGGAGATATGAATTGTGAATTTATGTGTTTGAGCCTCTTTAGAAGTGTTTTTTTCTCATTGTAGACATTTTAATTGTTATGTTAAACGTCATAGTTATAAATCAAGTTTTGGGACCAATTGAAATAGAGAGAAATGAAGTTCTGATTCGGAGTAGTTGAATATTTTAGTAGATGTTGCATATTTGAGGATGCGGAGAGTTTTTGGACAAAGCTTAAGAAACGTCGAAGATCATGCCATGAACAACAAATTCATGCGCTATGTTATTGAACACCACAGAAGCAAACTAATAAATGTGATTCATTAATAATGGGGGCCAGGGGAAGATATGCAGGGGCGGACCTAAGAAGGGACAAAGGGGTGCATGAGCACCCTCCAATTTTTTTGTTTTGTTTTTTTATAACTATAATTTTGATAAAATTTTGAAAAAATTACACTACAGCTCCCTCGGCCTTGTCCCGGCTCCCCTCGATAGTTTCTTCTGGGTCCGCCCCTGAAGATATGAATATCTCTCACAAGTAAAGGATAATTATAATTGATGGAATCTAGCTAGTAAAAGGGACGATTGCTCTGCTTGCCGAAAATGCCCTTGCCATAAGTGGAAGAAATGACAGCAATGAGAAGTGGGAACTGCAGCAAGACGAAGGACGATATGGGTAGACAAGTTAATGCGGCCGCTGGTATCAGAACCCACGCACTCTTCCGCCCAAACACTAAAAACACCGTCGAACAAAAGGCCGCCATCATAAACAATATTGAAAGGAAAAGAGTAACTAGGCCAATGCATAGTCTCCTAGGCAGAGCGTACAGAAAGTCTTCTTCCGCATAGCGCGAGGTCAGAATGGACAAGAACATCAACAGAGAAGTGGTGGATGTGAAGAGAGAAACAGCATCTGAAACTGCAAATATTGTGAATGCACTTGATTTCGACATCATAGGATAGCCAGATTGTGATTCGTTGCCACCTGGCACCGTAATTGCCGCAGCAAATACGACTGTTACAATCAATGCTGCAGCAATGGTGCATGAGTTAGCAGTGTCCTTCATCCACTTTTCGCCTTCTACTTTCAGATCTCTGTGTTCTTCCGTAAATAACATGGCTGGTGTTTGCCCGGCATCGTTTGTTCGTTCTTTAATATAAGGACTCACAAACTTTTCTGCTTCCTGTTCATTCAATCACCGTAAACACGTTGCAGTAAGGTTTTTATTTATTTTTATTTTTTTATTTTTTCCTAAAAGAAAAATTACGTATATATGAAAAAACTGAATGGAAACAAACACATTAATTACCTTAAGCCATTGAATTTCACGCTGCATCTGGAGAGCTGCTCCCGAAACTAAATTGAGCTTGTGTGGAGGAGCCAGAAATGCAGCCATGTGAAGCATGGAGTTTTCAGAAGGGTCGCAAAAATTTGTATAGTGGAATCTATGGTTGGTAGTTTGATACAAGAGGTTAAAGACCTTTTCACAACGGTATCTTACAGCAACGTGGAAAAAGCTTTGATTAGTAGAACCAACAGTAGTAAAAATGCTATGAGGAAATGTCTCTACGATTACTTCTACAATTTCGTAGTTTCCTATTTCAGCTGCTGCAATCATGGCTTCTGTGTAGATAGCCGAAGCTCTTTCGTATCCTAACGATGCCATATGTTTACATATGGCTTTCGAAAGTCTTAGCGTTAGCTTGCGCATCCGTTTCATTTCGTGAATCCTCTTTACGCAAGGCACTAAAAATGGAAACTAACTTAGATCAAATCAAGACATTCCATATATTTCTATTGCTTATAGTGCTCACTTCAATTTGCACGAAAATAAATGGCATGAATTTTAATGAAATGTTAGGTGATGTGGTATAATGGTAAATATGTAGAGATGATAGAGGGAAAATATAAAGTGATTGTGGTGGGGTATAATGTTCAAAAAATAAATGTACAAATTATTTGAGGACGTACCGAAAAGTAAATTTGTGCAAGAAAATAAGGGACGGAAGAGTATTAGTTATTACCTAGTTCTGAGATAAATTCCCAAAAAGTGGTGTGCAATTTTCGAATTTGTTTGCACCACCTTGGAGTCTCATCTGGATGGAAAGGATTGAACTATCAATACCATGTGCATATATAGTGTATTATGCATGGTTAGAACCATATTACACTAACAATAAGAAGCATTCTAAGGAGAATATAAATCTAATTATAATTAAGAGAAACCTTAAATAACCATTTTGATAAAATAAAGATAGATTTTAACCACCAATAAGGAAATGTGTAAATTTTAGCCCCTTTTACTATCTTACCCCCGATTCTATTAATTGCACAACAAATACACGACCGTCAAATACAAGACCACCCAGTTGTGTAATTCTCGACCGTGCAGCACAAACATGGGGCCATTAGAATACACGACCACTACATGACTGATTGGTCGTGTATTACCCCACATAACATGTTGGTCCTCTCGTTGACACAACATGGGACCGTCAGAATACACGACCGCTATTGCACGACTGATTGGTTGTGTGATTCTCGGCGGTGCAACACAAGCATGGGACAACCAGAATACACGACCGATTTGGTCGTGTAAATGCGGTCGTGTATTACCCCGCATAGCATGTTGGCCATCTTGTTGACGGACCATCGAAATACACGACCATGTTTACACGACCAATGGTCGTGTAATCGTTCGTGGTCGTGTATTTAAGAATAGAAAAACCTAAGTTCGATTTTTACAATCTCAAACATAATCTTATAAGCACTTAAGCATACATATAAGAGCATATAACCATTCAATTTCACGACTAAACAAACATAAAAAAATCCGAAAGAATCTTCAAAACCCATTTCACAAAGGGTAAATATGTCATTACATCATAAAAATGGTTAAAATTTACATGTTCTTTTATTGGTGACTAAAATTTACTTTTATATTAGCAAAATAATTATTTTTAGGTATTTCCTCTAAAATTAATTTATAATGCATATCAAAGAGTGATTTTTCGTTGGTACTAGACAATAGACATAGACATATATAGTCCTTTCTTTTTGAAATGACAAAGACAGGCATAAATAATACTCCATTCCCTTCGTCACATAGACTTCATCTCCGTCCCTCAAATATATGTATATTATATTTTTGAAAGTTGGTCCATTAATTTCTATTCTATCCGTCCTAGCCAAAGAGACCCATTTTTTGAATATATGTGAGCTATTATAAAATAAAGAAGTGACTCTATTTCGATGGGACATCGAGAATACTATATTACATACTACCTCCGTTCCGCTCGAAGTGGCCTGTTTTATTATTTTATACCACCCATTTAAATAAACAACAAGCCATTTCGAACGGGACGGAAGTAGTATGTGTCAATTATACCACCCATGAGCCACCAACTTTATCTCTTTACTACACTAAATATGGGACCTCATCTCCACACACAACACAATATACTATAATTTTTTCTTGAAACCCCCGTGCCACTCATAACAGAATATGACAATTTCTTCCTGAAACCCGTGCCATTCAAAGTGACGTATAGATTTGGGGGACGGAAGGAGTATTTAGTAATTTGCTTCAAAAAACAAATTAGAGCTAGCAAGAAATAACGTAGGGTAGAGAACAGACACTTGCCTAAATTTTGGCTCTAAAGGGTAGTTGGCTAAATTTATAAGCTTCTTAGAACAACTTATAAGAGTTTATAAGCTCTAAAAATATATTTGGCAAAATATGCTTTCAAGTGCTTATAAGCTCTTTAAAAATTAATTAAGCTTCGTCACCCTAACTTATTGTTATATCTTACAAGCTCTTTCAAATAAATTTAGATACGCATCCATGAATGACCTCAAATGCTTGTAGTTGAGGTGAATATTCCATCACCAACTGAATACATACCTTCATCAATAAAACACGAGTATACGAGACTTTCCCAGAAGTTGAGTTGAGTGCGGGCCCCGAGTGTTGTGCCATGGAGTGCTATACACTTGAGAGCTGAATTATGAACCGGAGATTTCATCCTTGCCAGATAAGGATACATGTTAACCAATTCCAACGCCTTATCTACATGTATATATATGCCCCACAGAAATAAAAACCATCATCATCGTTATATTATCATTATTAGCTAGCCAGCATTAATAACTTCAAAATCCCAGGTTACTAGCTTACTGACCCAAGAAACCAGCAATTATTAAATAAATTAGAAGCAGAAGGCCCCTCTGACCAGCAAAAGGATTGATGGGGAGATCATCTCTAGTGTGATGCATCAACAGCTCGAGAGTTTTTCTATGACCATATACAGCTGCGAAGTGAAGCGGGAAAGTGTATGGTGTGTGAGTACTTGACATTTGAAGCAAATGAGGGAGCTTCTTGATTAGAATTTCTGCTGCCCCACGGTTCCCCGTCATGGCAGCAATATGCATTGGATTATAGCCATTCTCATCCATTATGGACAAAGTTAAATCATCGGATAATTTCACCAGCTCCTCCACGAACCTCACGGACTTGCCCGACCCCACTGCTATGTGGAGAGCTGTTTGTCCGGTGAGGGCCGCCCTTCTTGTAATGGCATCCGGGTTTCGCTTCAGAATCAGTTCTGCCGCATCCCAGTCACCACTCCTTGCAGCTTTGTGTAATTCCAACTCCTCACGCCACTCCTCTTCTGTTCTCAGATTTAAAAAATCAATATGCATGAGACGTACGTAAATTGCATGCATGTAAATTGTAAGTAAATCAAGTACGTACCTTGCTCCTCGGTTGACCTGAATGAGGAAAACTCGTTTTCTATCTCTTGCCACACACTCATAGCGCTATCTAGATATGCGACATATTGAACGAGTTCATCGCTGAGAGCTTCCATGATCCAGCCCTTCACCACCCCATCTGTCTGCTTCCAGGCGCTGTAACTATTGTAGTCTTGTGGTGGAGGAGGAGGAGCTCCGCCGTCGAGGAATCCCAAGAACCCCTGGCTTTGCACAAGGCGGACCATCCCATCTTTCCACGACGTATAACTGTTCCAATCAGAACTCCAGCTGAGCTTCGTGTACACGAAGTTTGCCACGTTAATATGCTGTGGTGGTGCAGCTGGATAGACACGTTAATATCAGAGGAAACCCTCATACTTTAGTAATGTACAAGAAAATAAAATAATGGCCACCTATAAGATAGTGTAGATACTAGCCAGACTTTTTTTTTTGTTTATTTTACCATAGCTTAAGGAAATAAAGAAAAAAAAAAGAAAAAAAAAATGACAGGATAGAAATTTCATGATCAAATGTCCTACAAAATTAGCCTTTCAACCTTAAATACCTTTGTTCTGAGGTAGATAGAATTGGGTTGGATGGATTTAGTCAAGTCTTTCTTTATTCAATTTCTTCATTAAAATTGAATTAACTAGTTGACAAATTGAAGACACAATTAAATTTGATTTTAGTTTTACATAAGGTTTTGTAATTTATTTGACGTCAAAAATCTATACTATTATAAAAAATGGCTTGTTTACTATTAGAATATTAATAATAATATTATAATTAAAATAAATCGTGAGAACAAAAATAAAGTTCTAATATAAGTGGATATTCATTAAAAATATAATATATATATCCAATACCTATCGAATTCATATTACTTTTATAACAATAGAAAAATTTACTATCAGTATAAAACTACAAACCTATTTCCACATCCGAGAATTAGGTGATGGTTATCTTTTGCCTTCAATTCGTACTACTGTTTATTCATCTGTGTTGGGTGAGATTCATATCTTATTATTAGTTCCAATTCTAAGCAAAAAGTGTAGGTCTAACATAGGCGTTGGAATATATACCTTCATATGCAATCTTAATAAGTAAATTGAGATTATGATAGATAAAATTAGTCAATCAACTCTTATGAAAATTTAGAGTAGGCTATGAAAATTTTAAGAGAAGAAAGAAATTTTTGAGAAGAAGTTGAAAGAAGAAGAGAGGAGAAGGGCAACTGAAGATAGAACCAAATGGGACACATGGGAGAGAGACGGAGATAGAACAAGAATACCATAATTTATCAATAGATATGGCATTAAGTTGGATAGAAATATAGAATTAATCAATTTATCCTTATCATGTAAAGTAAACGATCCTTAAAAGGTCATTTCTTTATCCTATAATTATTTAAGCAAATGTAATAATAATTTGTCCTTGCCCTATCACATATCATGTTTCGCATCTCCTCTTGAGAGAGAAGTGGGTAATTTCATTTTAAAAATGGTCTTAATTTCATATGTGGGCAATTTAGTCAAGATTTCTTCGATAGGTAGGGAATAAAATCGGAACGAATCGGATTTTTCTAGGAATGTATTAATAGATAATAATTTGATTTAGTAAGACAGTGTGTGGTTGATAAAAAAAAAAAGATTATTTTTTAGAAAGGTAAGAAATGTATAGTCAAATGTTCAATCTGATTTCACAAGATTCATTTTCGTTCAAAATTTTATAAAGTAAGCATTTTAGTAATATTTATGTGTATACCCATATTAGTGTGAGTATTTTGCATAGTTGGTTTGTGGTGATTATTTTATTAGTATATTTTGCACTTTGAAAGAAAAGATGTAAAATTTTGTTTGTTCTGAGAATCAAATTCATAAAAAGATTTTGGAATTTTGAAAGCGTCAAATACGATAAAATGTAACTAATTCAGGTTCATTTTTGTCTACAATGTTGATGATATATATATATATTAATTATGTTATACTAATTTTTATAATAAAAAAATTCACCTCCAAATATATTACTCCGTGTATCCTTCATTTTCATGTTAAATTTGATGGGGTACGAGTATCAAGAAAAATATGCTAAAATTGTAGATAATGGATGATAAAGTTTTTGAGGGTGGATATAAAGTAAAGGTGTTGAGATAATTAAAGAGAAGTGATAAAGTGATAATTCTAAGGTTTAAAATATAAAAGAGTATGAGAATAATTTATATATGTTATGAAATAACATGTACATTAAGATGTCTCGAAAAGGTAATTTGTCACACAAATATTATGGACGAAGATAATATCATTTAAAATAAATTAATCATATTAAATACTCTCTCTGTCTCATCTAATTAGTCCACATTTATTATTTTATACCTCACATATGAATATAAAGGTAGACTAATTAGGTAGAACGGAGGGAGTAAGAGTTTGTACGTGCAACGCACGTAACCCCTGCTAGTATGATTAAATTTGCCTTGATTGGAATCAACTTAGCGCAAACTAGTTTTAAGAAATTTCATAGTTTAAATATACATATTGTTGTATACATAAATGTTTGTTATGAAAATGAATTGCAGTAAAATGCATTTTCTTTTTAATTAAACTAGCATGTGAAACGTGCGTTGCATGTTGAATCTATCGATTTTAGAAGTATAAAATCTTACAAAGAAAAAATTAAAAAAAAATAAAATTGGCTAGCTCAAGTAGAAGCCTTGAAATTATAACTTATTTATTTCCATATATTGTATGAGCTTCAAGCAGCCTTTGTTTTTCTAATTCTGAAAATTGCCGCTGTGCACAATTCAAAATTTGATAAGGTAGCTTAACAGTCAAAATGAGTACACAATTCAAAATTAATACAAGCAAATATCAAATGTAGCTTAATACCCTATGAAACAAAAAAAAAAAAGAAAAAAAAAAGCAAATCCTCATACATCTTAATGAATAAATTCCTCCTAACCAAAAATTTCATGTTGGTTTCCCGCATGCATTATCTGAACATCATTAATCAGCTTACCACATGGCTCTCACTAAAAGAAATAAATGAGTATTTCTTATAAAATATAGTGCATCGTAGTATAGTATGCAAGAATACATGTATTTCTTATCTAAAATATAGTACATATATGTATAGGAAATCTATGTGTTACACTAATGAACAAAAATCTCAAAGCAGCATTTGAATGTCAAATCTAATCGAACTGAATGGTCCAATTCAGTTTTGACCATGAAAAGTCATAATTATATATATGGATGATAGTGCTTCATCATCTTCCGTAAGATGCTTGGAGTCACTTCTTTCATATATTACATCCTATGTATCATTTCTAACCTCATCGATCATCCATACCTAGAGAAACGTGAAATATTTATATATTGCTCCATTGGCTGATATGATTTGCAATACCGATCACTTTGTCGGGGTATGTATTTCCAAGAAACGTGAAATATTTATATATTGTTCGTTATTTATATCATTATACCGAACACAAATTTTGCAAAGACATGCATGATGGAAATATTTGACTTTTGGTGTAGCATATTTTGCAGTTCTTTTCCTTCATTTTTTGCCAAATCTTCCCACAGACATATTGGTCTGTAAAAAGAAAAACAGAAAATTTAATACATACATACATATATATATCTATAATATGAAATTAAATTAAAATATAATATAAAATTAAATCATTTAAGAGCATAAAATAAGTAACTTATTTTTTGTTTCTGATAGTAATGTTTCTCACAGTCTAAGATTTTCCTTCAGTTTTCCCATTAACGACTTTGGTGCCTTCAATTCATACCACAGCTCCCGTAATATCTGTGCCAGGTCATATTCATTAAATATAATCATATATAACATATAATATATGTTTAAAATCCATGCGTATGTGAATCTAGGGGTGAGTATTTGGGTTTCGGATCGGGTTTTTAGTAAAAATTGAAAAATAAAAAAAAATTCGGATTTTGAAAAATACACCCGAACCCGAACCGAATTAAAAAAAACTCGAACCTGGAAAGCCGAAATTAATTTCAGTTTTTACCCGAAAACCGAATTATTTTAAAAATATAGAAAGTATATATTTTGCTTTATTCACTTCTAAATTTAATCAACGCTAATTTCCATCCAAACTCAATACTAATAATATTTTACTACAATAAAATCGCAATAGCAAAATTATCCATAATCCATTACAATGCCTATTATCCATAATCCATTGATAAATATTACAACTTGAGAAGAGAAGAATGAAAACCTAGTTATTTTATTAGTTTTATAAATTTTATATAAATATATAATATATTAATAATAATTCTAATAAATATAAATTTGGGTTTCGGATTTTCGGGTTTAAAAAAAAATTATCCGAACTCGAAACCTGAATAGCACAACCGAATAAACCTGAATTTGTGAAAAAACCCGAATAACCCGAACTGAATTTTTATTTCGGTTCGGTTTTCAGGTTTCGGCTAAGAGTGCTCTCCCCTATGTGAATCTTGAAGGTTGATGAATAACATTGGAAATTATTTTTTTCACAACATAAAATTTGTATTGCACGTTCCAAACTCTTCTTTTCCCGCTATTGGTTTCATCGTTTAAGAGCATAATATAAGTGGCTTACTTTTTGTTCCTGATAGTAATGTTTCTCATAAGTTTTTCCACTAACGACTTTGGTGCCTTCAACTTGTTCCATAGCTCCCGTAATATCTGTGCAAGGTCATATTCATTAAATATAATCATATACAACATATAACATATGTTTAAAAATCCATGCATGTGTAAATCTTGAAGGTTGATGGATAACATATGAAATTATACTTTACGTGTTTTGGGTTATGTGAAAATAGTACGATCTCAATATGAAGAACGACAGAGCATAGAATGATGTATATTAACTAAACTTTAGGTTAACGAAAAATCCATGAAATTATGCAAATTTTACATGTTCATCTATTTTGAATAACACCAAGAAAGAAAGGGAAAAGTCTGATTAAAAGCACACGTCTCATAAATTCAATTAGACAGATAGCAAGAATATGAATAGATGGAACTCACCATAAATCTATAGTACAATTTGATAGATTATTCAAGTGAATTTAAATGAATCGAACCCCCTCTTGCGCCTCAATCTCTATGAATTTCTGATCCACAGCTCGGAACTTTAATCTTTTTCATCTCCAATTGAGAATATGAGAAAGATTCAAAAAGCGTCTCCCCAAACTGTACTATTATATTAAAAGAATAAGACTTTAAAATGTATGAAATCATCTATTTAAAAGATAAACTATAGAACACTAAAAAATATATGGGAATAATAAAATAAATATTAATTATTATTTGGAATTTAAAGCATCAATAAAGATGATGATAAGGCACGATCCTTTTTAATTTTTTCATCCGTAAAACTACCAAACTTTAGGTCAACTAAAAAAAATATTAACTGAACTAATACTAACATATATTAAATTACATTATTACCCTTAATTTAAAATATATTATAAGGATATAATAGACGATGTACATTTTGTAAAACAAGACTCTTTTATATATTGATGATATATAGATACAACATATGGCCCACCACTTTAATTTAAATTCAACTCATTTATTCCATACTTCACCCCTTTTAAACTCATTATAAAAAATACGTATTAAATATCATGCCACAACAAATGTGCATGATTTTGGTGGATGATGATGTAAGTGCAACAACTCATATAAAATATAGTGTAAAAATTATATATCCGAGGTTTAATTTGACATAATATATAGCATCCAAATCTTTTTTCATTATATAATTTTATATGTTGTCATTTTGTTGACAATTAAGCATACCCAACAAACTATTAAAAAAAATCAATATTTATTCTTAAAAATTATTAAATTTAAAATAAGTAACATATTATATGCATGTAATATAGTGGTATTTTTCATCTATTTAAGGGCGATAGACTTGGATTGACTCAACATCCCCTTATGCCAAGAAAATTATAAATAACATAAACGTTTAAATTTATACTCAATATATCTATATTTTAATAATAAAGCATATAAGTTATAAGCCTTGAGTCTTTCTATGATATATGTTCATCACCTATAAAAATAATCTTATAACGGTTTTTATTTTATTTTAGGAAAAAACGAACATATAAATCACTTTGATTCTTTAAAAAATAATTAGAAGATCAACAATAAATTGAAAAAGATAAAGCTCAAGCCCAAAACTTTCCATATCAATATTAAGTTTTACATATGAATCTAATCTAATGAAAATGTTAGTTTATGAACAATGTTATTCAACAAAAACTAATAGAGTTGGCACATATCGTCAAGCATATTAACATGTACATTCTAATACACTGATATATTCATGTATATATATATATATATATATATATATATATATATCAATTTATATATATATATCAATTTATTTTATGTCATTAGTATTGCAAGAAGTTACACAATTCATCCACAAAAAAATGTTGTACCTTTTTTTTCGGTTTGTCCTAAAAAATTATTGCAATTCCCCTTTTGGGCATATACCTCACCCACTACTATATTAGTTTTAAACCTTGTTCAATCCCTTTATTTACATAAAAACGACACACGACCCACAAACTTTACCTACTACTCTTAATTTTGAATCCGTTATATCCAATTATTTATAAATAAATAAAAAAGCACACATGTATGTCCTTTTCTGAATTCAAACAACACTTAACTAAATAGTTCTTAAAATTTGTGTCGAAGTTATATATATGTCACAATTTTTTTGTGGGCAGAGGGATTATATCATTATTATGCAAGATATATTAGACATTGGATAGTAGAGAAAAAGAGAGTAGTTGCTTATATTAAGTTCACCTATGAATCTAATCTTATGAAAATGTTAGTTCATGAACAATGACATTCAACAAAAGTTGGTACAATTTGTAATAGCATCTTAAAATATTTTTGCACAAACTAATCATTGTTTTTGGAGAATTATTTTTTCTTTTGCTTGATCATTTTTTAGTTTAATTAGTTAATATTTCAAGTCGCTGCACAACTTTAAATTTAGATTTATACACAAAGTAACATATGTAGTTGTTCTTTCTTGAATTTTTTTATTATTATTAATATACTCATGGAGAGCACATAGATTTCTTCATAGAAGATCAATGTTATCATTACTATTAATTCCAATTTGAAAAAGTGAAGTTCTAATTCTAAGTCAAAATATAGTCCATGTGGCATACAGTGTGTGATCTAATAATTTTAATTGTGAAATTGTAAGACATTATTTTAACATAAAATAAGTTTGTTGTCAGTTTTAGACATGCATATATTTTATTTTTTTTCTATGTTTATTAAATTGAAAAATATTCGCTGGAGTTGAAATATTATATATCAGTATTAGATAACAATAAGAAAATTTATTTATAATGAATTTTCAATATTTTTTATTGATGTACTCATGAATACTAAATTTTACAATATTAAAAAAAAAAGGTTTCACATATTAATTTTGTTCTTATAAAATGTCATGCTTTTATTATGTATTATAACTAAAGTGTCCGAAAAAGGCAAAAATGAATTGTATACTTCTAAGAAGCAAATACTGTCATATGATTATGAAGAATAACATACAATTATATTGTGTCATGATACATATAGTAGCACATGCAATCTAAAATAATATGGCATATACTAAATAGTCAATTTTATTTTGAATCATAAACATTATTTTAAGTAGTCTATATTATTTAAATAGATCTAACAAATTAAGTAGCTTAAGGATATAAAAAAGCTATAAAAAAAAAGAAACATATATTTTATATAAGTATAAATTTTACTATATCTAATTTGATACAATTAAAGCTACAAGACGAATCACCTTCACATTTACCAACATACAAATATATAATTGAGGTTGTGATGTTGAAAAAAAGGAAGAAAAAATATATCGTCACTATTTTGGTGTCTAATAATGAAATATTAGATTGATGCATAGATTCCTAATATTATATATTATGTGCATGCTTCAATAGTTCTAGATAGATTCAATAGTTCAATGCACATATTATATAATATTTCAATAAAATCAATGTTAATCTATCCATACCATAATTATATTGTATATATCGTGTAACTTCAATGCATATATACATTATATGATATTTCTAATAAAATCAATGCAAATCTATCTATGTATACCATAAATAAGTATAATATAATATTATTACAATAATATCCTTAAATTAGATTAATAGTAAGGGCATAATAGGCGATGTACATTTTGTAAAACAATGCTCTTTTATATATTATTAGTATAGATTTGGGACCCTCAAAACTCAATATTAATGTTTATGGTAGAAATATCATATTTTATTTGTGTGAATCATGAGTTGTACATCAAATTAAATTAGGGGTAAGTTTTACGTACACATGTGGTTGTTAGCTAGGCTACAGGCGGATGATCCAAAATCAAGGGCGGATGATCCAAAATCAAGGATAATATATATAACTTTATATAATAAAGTAAGATATATATATGTCAAAATAGTGAGACAAAAAAAAAAAACTTTTCTGGAAGTTTGCAATAATACTTATTTAAAATGATCTGTTTTCAATGCCAAAAATCAACAAGTGATGCTACGATAAATGTTTCGAACCAATATCATATGATACTCAGAATCTTAAATCAAAATAGAATATCCCAAGTATGTTAAAACAACATCTCAAGTATCTTGTTCATCCCAAGTATCTTAAAACAACATCCCAAGTATCTAGTTCTGGCATAATGTTCAGTTCAGAATCTAATAAAGTAAAGACATAGTTCAATCATGGAGGAGACGGAAAAGAGGCCCCTGACTGCGACAATAGCATCTGAAGTTGTTGTTGCTGCCTCTCCACAACTTCTTTTAGCTCCTGTGTTATCGTTGTGAGCTTCCCACGCTCCGATCGTTCTTCAGTCAGTTGAAGCTCCATTTCTGTGATGCGAGAACCACATGCAACCTCTGTGTGGTATCGTGAGGTGCCTTTAGGCACCTCACTCGTCATGAGACGAGCTAATTCTCCGGTCCCAAACAACCTGTTCTTTTCATCAAGTGACACAACATCTAAAAATGTTTGGTTCATATTGACCTCTCGTTCCTCTGTCGTACCAGGCAATGGACTTCTCAATTCCTCAACACGTTCTTGTATCTTCTTCTGTATATTAATTTATGAAGAAATAAATATAGAAGAAAGTACTTAATTAAATGTAAAAATAATTCAAATAATTATATTGATGTAATCATTATCTGAAATTTATGTCCATTACCCCAATTCTGGCAGATTTAGCATCAGTGTAGGTCCCGTCCTCTTTTTGGTGTGACGTGCAGTATGCATCGTATAAGCACTCTCGCGGAGTGCAACCTTTCTTTGCAGCCTACATATTTAGAACAAATATTAACACACAATATTTCTTAACAAATTATAAAGGAAACAGCTACTAACCAGCTCATAAGCGAACTGTACGATGGACTTCGAGCCACCTCGATGTGTCACCCGACCGGTCCCTGGTCCTTCTGGCTCGGACATCCTACACCTCTTAGCAATTGTTGATTTCTCTTTCACATCCTCCCGCTCCCAGTATTCGAGCTAACCAAGCCAATCTGCTGAGGTAATATACGGTGGCTTTGCTGCAATCTTATCCTCTGCATCCTCGGCCTTGAGCTTCATTCTATGAACAAAATCCCTATACCTACACTGTGCTTTGTCTTCCCATAGTTCTTGAATCACGCTCTCCAAGTCTGGATCCCAAGTGAAGTACTTCTATTGATGGCATTTACAAAAATACGATGTCATTAAATATCTTACTCTCTCTCTTTCTATCAGCAGTTAAAACACAAACATAGAAAACCAACTCCATCAAAATAAATATTATTATTACAATTGTTATTCCAACAGAATCACAAAGGCATAAAGGGGTTTGAATAATTTTTAGTTGATGTTTTTTTTTTGGGGTTCAGATAGATAGATGGATACTTTGTTCAGACTCCATCATTATTCACGCTGCTATAGCAGATTTTGCAGCATCACTAGGATGATGTTGTATTGTTTCTTTCGCTTTGTTCTTCACCATTTAATTGCCTGCAAAATAGACGGTAGCAGCAGGCACAAGCAGCGACAACAAGAGGGAAGAAGAGCAGTAGAAACGGCAACAAATTATTGAATTCAGTAACATGTAGCAACTAAGGGTAGGTAAATCTCACAAAAACAGGGTAGAATATGCAACTAGGTCTAAAAAAGAGAGTTTTGAGAGTTTTAAACACTTAGAAAAGAGAGCACATACAGTGGTTGAACCTAGCCCAAAGACAAGATTGATAGCAGTAGCTAACAGTCACTAAGGCACGAAGTAGCAGATTAATTGTAGGTGTAATTTCACATACAAAAATACAACTAGGTAGGAGTAGGTATCAACTAGTAGCAGCCATTACTGAATCAAACGAGCGGATTCAAACACAACTACACCAACAACAGCAGCTAAATCAATCTAAGAACAAATCCAAAATAATCAAGGAAAGCGCACACAGAGGCTGCACCTAGCCCAAATCAGAAACGCATCAAAGTAGCAGTATAAAACCAGAGACCAGAGTAAGAGATAATAATCAACCAACAAGTAGTAGCAGACTGTAGCAACTAATAAAATATGTTACCTTAAACTCTTCCCAATACTCATTCCTCTTTTCTGGTGCAGTCGAGGTCCAAGTGTACCTAGTCGAATTTTGAATTTTCTTGAAGATCTTTGTGCAAGCGTGGGAGACAGCCTTTGGTGGCATCAAGAACCTGATTAAACGGTAATATAATCAGAATATGTACTCAAATTACATTTTAAAGGCATAAGCTTTAAAAATAAGTTGCTTGAATACCCCTCATCAGTTAAGTGAAGCTGAGTCACACCAACCCTAGACCTAGTTGCCGGTGTCGGATCAGCCCTAGGTCTATTTGCTGGAGTCGACTCAGATCTATTTGCCGGAGTTGAATCATTTGTATTCGCCGCTGTCGAATCAGCTCCTGTACCACTAAGAACCAGTTTAGAAACCGATGCTGAGATACCATTGCCCGATGCTGATGATGTGGGACCAGCTGCAGCAGTTCGTGAAGATGATGTACCAGGTGTCGTTGTCGGCTGACCCCCAACATGGCTACTAGCATGTCCAACTTTCTTCGATCGTACTCTAGATGCCATCTGCAAAATGAACAAATAAACACACATCAGTAACATGAAATACAATTTTAGAAATTAATTTACATGAAACATAATTTCAGAGATTAATATACACGTTAAACCTCACAATTTCATAAATTAATATACAATTTTAGAAACTACAATATAATGAATTATTACATACAACCTAACTTTAGCTTACTATTTATTAGTTAGTATTATCATCACTATTGTTCTCTTCATCAGAGAAATATATATCTTCCTCATGGCCATCATCTTCATCTTCATCAATGTCGATTAAACCGCCTTCAGGATGGAGCAATGTAGTATCATTATTGTCCGCCACAGTTGTAAAATGTACAAAGTCATCCTCTTGAAACGGTTGCTCTAGTGTTGAAGTAGATGCTTCATTTGGAACCTCAACATAAGACCTTTCCTTGATTTTACAGACCTCTAACCAATCTTTCTTAGATTTCTTTAAGCCAGGATAGGTGCAGTAAAACACTTGAGTGGCTTGTTCAGCTAGGACAAATGGATCAAAATTTTTGTACCTGCGTGTTTGGTTTATGGAAACCAATTTGAATTGTGGGTGCACAACTGTACCCGCTGACGATGGGTCAAACCACTCACACCTAAACAATGTACAGGTCTTCATCGGCAATCCTGGATACTCTAACTCAACAATTTCCAACAAGCGACCGAAATAATCAAGTTCTTGACACTCTGAACCATACACTTCTCCTTTTATGCACACTCCGCTATTCATGGTGGCTTTACGTGTTCCGTGCTCTAAAGTTTGAAATTTATAGCCATTGACAAAGTATACAGGATATGTTCTAACCAGTAGTGAAGGCCTGTTCCCTAGATCTTTGATAAATTTGTTCTCAACATGGTTGTTGGGATTATTCACATACGATTTGAACCATATTGCAAACTCCTTTTTTGTCCTCTCATTAATATCGCCTTCTGATATCCATGGATCAAGTTCTCCCAAGTGATCCACAAAGATACTACATATATATTACACAAAACTTTAGTTAGGGGATATAAAGTTATAATTAAGTATTTAAAATTTCAAGTTATGAATGTATACATACTTGAGATATGTCTTGGTAACCTCCTCGCAATTAAGAAGCACATATGTGCGAGCAGCCTCGTATTCCTTTTCACTTAGATATCTTTCGGTCCTCTTTCCATGGCGTCTTCCACGTTGCTTGAATATCGCAAGCCTGTCTGGATGATTGTCGTGCCTATGATCTTCACATCCTCCATCATCATTACGAGGCACATTTCTATGTCTCGTGTTGACATGTTCCTCAAAGTAATAAGAGCAAAACGCTGATGCTTCTTCCACCAAATAAGCATTGCTTATTGATCCTTCAACCCGAGCCTTATTTCTCACTTTCTTCGTCAACTTTCCCATGTATCTTTCGAAGGGCTACATCCACCTATACTGAACTGGCCTTGCAATGCGAGCCTCATCGGCTAGGTGGACTGGCAAGTGCTCCATGGAGTCAAAAAAACTCGGGGGGAAGATACGTTCGAGCTTACACAGAGTAATTGGAATACTATCATTGAGTTTGCACATATCTTCAACTTTGATAGTCCTAGATGTCAATTCTTTGAAGAACAAACTTAGCTCTGTGATTGCAATCCACACATTTTCCGGTAGGAGTTCACGAAATGCAATGGGAAGGATGCGCTGCATGATAACATGGCAATCATGACTCTTCATTCCAAACATCTTCAACTTCCTCATATCAACACACCGGCTCAAATTCGATACATACCCATCGGGGAATTTGAGACTTTTAACCCACTCACATAAAACCTTTTTCACATTATTGTCAAGCATGTAGAATGCTTTGGGGTACTGTCCTGTTAACTGACTGCATTTCAAGAGTGGCCTATTGCAATACATATTGAGCTCTTCTCTAGACTTGCTTGTATCTTTTGTTTTGCCTGGCACATTCATCACAGTGTTAAACACGTTATCAAAGACGTTCTTCTCGATGTGCATGACATCCAAATTGTGCCGATCAATAGAGTTTTCCAATATGGCAAATCCCAAAAGATACTATGCTTTTTCCAACCGGTGCAGCAACATCGAGCAATCCCCTTGTTTATGCTTTCGCCATCAAGCTCAGTCACTTTGACGAATCCTAACTCCTCAATCTGGGCTAGTAGATCAGCGCCTGATCTCTTTTCAGGGGGACATGCTATGAGCATCTGCTTATTTCTTCTGAAGTCTTTCTTATTTCTTCGAAACACATGATTATTAGGTAAGAACTTTCTATGGTTGTCAAACCATGATTGTTTACTACTCTTCTCTAGAGTAAATGCATCGCTTTGTTCCATGCAATGCGGACATGCCAACCTACCTGCAGTACTCCATCCGGACAACATCGAGTACGCTGGGAAATCACTAATTGTCCATAGCAATACAGCTCGCATTTGAAAATTTTGATTCAAGGAGACATCATATGTAGGAACACCTACTTCCCACAAAGAAATTAACTCAGATATCAGAGGTTGTAGAAACACATCAAGCTTCTCTTTCGGATTGCATGGCCCGGGCACCAAAACTGTCAGAAACATAAACTGCTCTTTCATGCACATCCAAGGCGGAAGATTGTACGGTGTAAGAATGACTGGCCATGAAGAATATTGCTGCCCCGATTGCCCAAACGGTTAGAAACCGTCAGTGGAAAGGCCCAATCGTATATTTCGAGCATCTTCTGCAAAATCGGGAAAATTATCATTCATGTGCTTCCATGCAGGTGAATCTCTGGGATGACGCATACCATTATCGTTTGATGTGGAGTCGTGCCAACGCATATGTTCAGCCGTAGCTTTGGATGCGTATAACCTTTGTAGTCGGGGAGTTATAGGAAAATAGTACATCTTCTTAAGAGCAACTGCTTTTTTACTACTGCTTCCTTCTCCCTCACTTATGTCCTTGTAATGAGGAGTATTACAAAACTTGCATTGAATCAAGTCTTTGTCATGTTCCCAGTATATCATGCAGTTATTGGGACAACAATCTATTTTTTCGACAGGTAAACCGAACTCACGTAAGAATCTCTTCGTGCTATAGAAGTTGGCAGGAACTAAATTATCTTCAGGCACAATCTCTTTCATCAATTCTACCATCTGATCAAAACATCTCTCCGACATGTTATTCTCTGATTTCAAGGTCAGGAGACGAGCGACAAAGGATAATTGTGTATGTTTCTTACAACCGGGCCACAACTCATTATCCGCTGCATTCAACAAGTCATAGAGGTGTTGAGCATTTGGATTTGGCGTCTCTTCAGTGTAGAAGTTACTCCGAGCATGGTCCCTTACCATATCATGGTATGAAGATGGTATCTCATCAGTACCGAAAAGAGGCTCTTCTGTTGTATGTGATGTTGTTTCACCTTGAAATCGCCAAACTTCATAATCTCGAATAAATCCACTCTTCACCAAGTGAAATCGAACATCGTTACATGATTGAAACTTCATGTTATCACATTTTTGACAAGGGCACCTAATTTTTTCCTGATCCATGTACATTGGTTGACTACTAGCAAAGGCAATGAAATTGTTAACCCCAGCTACAAAATCCTGGCTCAAACTACCATCACGACACCTCCGCTTAGACATCCAATCGCGATTCATTCTTGCAAAGTACAGTCTGGATTCCTTGAATAATTATGGTCCATTAAATAATTAACATAAGTTGAGAATCATTTAACTATTTACCCATTAAATTATTGATTAGGCTCTAATGGATGAAAACGCACTTGGCAAACTAATTAAAATAAGTTGATTATCAACATAATTAGATTAATATTTCATAAATATTGCAAGTGGATAGTCGTAAAATAATTAACTAACCTTCTAACTGTAGTTTGCCAATAATCTTCCAATCGGTGGGTAATATGTTCAGTTGGCTTCTTCACCCCAAAATGTCGTAACTAATCAGACAAAAAAAATACAAATTATTAAGTGAGTGGCACAGAGATAAGAAAAAGGGAAGGGATGCAATTAATTCTTCTTGTATTAAACTATTTAACTTAGATGTGCTTGGAGAAGCTTTTCACCTTGAAGAAGGTAATCAAGTGGAAGAAATAAAAGTTAAAAACTTAATATTTGTAAAAAGCAAAAGTCCAAAACTAAAGTACATGGAAATATTTGTTTAGATTCTGATATATGCCCTATCACTTTTTTCTCGATAAGGGTTTGAATCGACAAATAGGGGTGGATTTTGATCAATGTATTGTCGATTGAATTTGTCTAATAGGAGTAAAATATTTTTCTTTTGTGTGTTTCCGACATGACGACATCCCCTGTATTATCTACATCCAATCATATAAATCATTATTTATCCTATCCACCTGTTACATATATAGCTCTTCATACTCTTGCTACAAAAGTATGAAGAGATTGAAAGGAAATTAAATGTTCGACTAGTATTAATTACCTTAACTTTGACTTGCACTTCTTAAATTAGTGCTAGAACCTTCCAAATTACTTGAGGATTTTTCAAATTTGATTCATTGCTTGAGGATTTGACTTGCACTTCTTTCATTAAATAAAGGCCTTTTAAAACAGTTTGATCAATACCAGAATAAAAGCTGTGATATTTTGACCATTTACTAATTTAAAACTGATGAAGCTCCAGCAGAAAATGCTTACTTGTGAAATAATCTGCTGAGAAAGACTCTATATATTTGTGCTAAAACTATACTAGAAATATTTGCTTAGTAATTCTTGCATCTGCTTCTATTTTAGCAGTAGCCAATCTTTCTAATTTAACCCTTGAGAACCCTGCTATAAGAATTTCTTAAAGTTTAGTAGCTGCAAGAATATTAGTACATGCTAAAGACTCTATTTTTTTATAGTCGGAAACAAATATTCTGAAACGCTTAATAAATACAATAAGCTGATTTCCTATGATTCTAGTTTCTTTATATATTTTGTTTTATTAAAAGAGTGGCCTAATTTTCAACTGAAGTAGCTATCAGCTAAGAAAGCCATCTTTATAGCTAAAAGTCTGCATTCAAATATAGAGCATAGCTAGTAAGTACAAATATGTATAACCTCTTACTAGGAAATCCTGAGGTTGGAAGATTTTTTAGAACACAAAAAATGGTTCTGCAGTCAACTGAAGTGTAGGACAGGGAACTTCTCACTTCATCAATTCAAAGGGATTATTTATTTATGAAGAAGGCTAGAAAATAGTACTCTAAAATTAGTTAAAATGAGAGAGGATATTTCGCAAGCCAGCTAGATGAATGGAGTCTCATGATGTTAATATTTAACAGAACTGAATAAGAGAAGTTAACACATTCCAAATGCCCATTCCAAATGCCCTAAATCCTACACCTGTAGGAATTTATTTGGTTAAAACATTGCACCTTATTGACATGTACATCTTCTAATTTTTTTTATAATTATTCAAATTGTAGGCCTCTGATTAAGCTTTTCTACTAGCAAATGAATCGAGAACACTGGACATTTTATTGGAGGTTCTGTAAGGTTTCTTATGAACGAATGCAGCGGAAGCAACGAATAGAAACCTGATGCATAGATCGTGATTTATGATCTAATTTACATGTTTAGAGATTATACACATATATGAACGAAAATACGATACTTACGTGTTGTCTTCTCGTATTCCCAATATCACGAACCGCTACTATGGTATCCACGTGAAGCCGTTCAATCGCGTGGAACAATTCCGGAGTGATATCTTCCCTTTGAAAGCTAGGAAATCGCCGAGAAGAATCGAAGAAGAAGAACGTGCGTCCTTCTTGCCGTGTGCGTGCGTGCGTGAGTTGTGTTCTCTTACCTTTAGGATTAGGTTTTGTTTAATTATTTATACTAACCCACTTTAACCTAGTTAATGGGCTTTAATATAAATAAACACTTAATAATTAAGTCTAACTTAATTATTAACTTAAACCCAATAATACCAATCCAAGTCCATATTTCTTTCAATCTCCCACTTGGACTTGTATTTGAAACAACAACTAGGCACCACACAATCACCCTTTAACACGATCAACAACAACACATAAAGTGTGACCCTATAGGCCTTCATTATCGACGATAACCCAGTTAAAGTCTATACTAAACTCCTAGACTGCGTAGTATAGCGAACTCGATATATGAAGAACGTTTATGCGGATTCGCAAACCGGACCTTTATATGAAGTGTGTATGATATCCCTTCATTCACGTAACACTCGGTTAAGCCTTGGATTTGCCAAGTGTCTATCCAAATAGCTTAACCATTTTATCTCATCTTTATCAATTGATCCTTGACGATCATACTCAATTACTATAATTGAATATATCACGTGCACTGGCCAGTGACTTAGCAATCAATTAATATAGAGAATCTGAATGTTACTCTCGAATTTAATCGAGGAATGAATCCTATTCTTGGCCCAACTACTATCTTCGATTACATCCTGATGTATCCAATCCAAGCCGTATCTACCCCAAATAGAGTGTAAGCTTTGAACTTGGTCAAAATACACCATTTTGCAAACAAGATAAGCAATGACCTCAAGTCAAAGGACTATCATATACTTCACACACCAATAAACTATAGACACTAGAAACAAATAGTTTAAAGGTAGGGTATACTAATACTCTCCAAAGTATCCATGTGTCCATCACGAGTATCCAATACTATATAGAGGTGAGAACCACTATATTCTCTAAGAACGTGATGCAGACCCCATGCCAACCTATCACACATCATCAATATCCCATTCTTGATGATTCTTGGTTGGGGCTATTTTAAAGTTAACTATATCATTAATGTCTCACTCCATCAATGACAGTCTTAACTCAAGGGAACAAATCAACAAGAATATTTACAAACAATTAAAATAAATATTCAGAGAAATGTGTATGCCAATAACAAATATCATCAAATGAAAACGTATACATATAAATGTGATCAAGTTTGTGCGTCTCAATTATAAAATTGTTTCTAAGACATGCAAACATCGGACTCCCACTAACCTAAAGCATATCTCCAACATATCTAATACCCAAGCTCTCAAAATGACTCTTGTGTTTTGCAACACACAATGGCTTGGTAAGTGGATCTGCTAGGTTATCATCAGTGGGTACTCGTTCTAATTTCACATCGCCCCTCTCTATTATTTCTCTGATTAGATGGTACTTTCTAGGGACGTGCCTGTTTTTGTTTGTAGCCCTAGGTTCCTTTGCTTGTGCAACCGCACCAGTGTTGTCACAATACACAGGTATAGCACTACTGGCACTCGGAACCACTCCGAGTTCTTTCAAGAACTCCCGAATCTCAACAGCCTCCTTTGCCGCTTCAGATACAACAATATACTCAGCTTCGGTGGTTGAGTCTGCAGTAGTGTCTTGTTTGGAACTTTTCCAACTAACTGCACCACCATTGAGGACAAACACATGTCTAGACTGCGACTTATAGTCATCATGGTCTGTTTGGAAGCTAGCATCAGTATACCCAGTAACTGATAACTCTTGCTGTCCACCATAGACTAGAAGGTATTCTTTAGTTCGTCTAAGATACTTAAGAATAGTCTTGACAGCTTTCCAATGTGCCTCACCGGGATTTTGCTGAAATCTGCTCGTCATGCTAAGCTCATAAGCCACATCTGGCCTAGAACTAGTCATGTCATACATGACCGATCCTATAGCTGAAGCATATGGGACCCTCTGCATGTATTCAATCTCCTTGTCTGTAGAAGGACTATCCTTCTTCGACAATTTGATACCATGCCCCATCGGAAGACTCCCTTTCTTGGAGTTTTCCATGGAGAAACGCCTTAGCACTCTGTCGATGTATGTGGACTGTGACAGCCCTAACAACCTTTTGGATCTATCACGATAGATCCTAATCCCAAGGATGTAACAGGCTTCACCCAAATCCTTAATCTTGAAGGAATTAGACAACCATGTCTTGACGGATTGCATCATAGAAATATTGTTTCCAAGTATCAAAATGTCATCAACATATATGATAAGGAAAACAATGTTCCCACCCTTACGTTTACTATAAACGCAAGGATCTTCTTTGCTTCTGACAAAATCAAACGATTTGATCGCTTTGTCAAAATAAATATTCCAACTCCTGGAAGCTTGCTTTAGTCCATAAAGACTTTTGTAGCTTGCATACTGCATTTGGCCTAGACTGAGATGTAAAACCTTCAGGTTGTGTCATATAGACATTACCTTCTAATTCTCCATTGAGAAATGCAGTTTTCACATCCATCTGCCAAATGTCATAATCGTAGTATGCAGCTATTGCAAGTAAAATCCTAATGGACTTGATCTTTGCAACTGGCGAAAAGGTCTCATCATAGTCAATGCCCTCGCGTTGACTAAAACCTCTTGCCACCAACCTAGCCTTGTAGGTTTGTATCTTGCCATCTGCATCGGTTTTCTTCTTGAAAAGCCATTTGCAGCCTACGGGTTTTACCCCGTCTGGCAGATCAACCAAGTTCCAAACTTGATTGGCATACATCGAGTCCATTTTAGATTTCATGGCTTCTAGCCACTTCTCCGATTCAGTATCGGATACTGCCTCGGTATAGGTCCTCGGTTCATCATTGTCTACCAAATCTCCATCATCTTGGTTCTGAACCAATAGATTGAGTTTGTTTGGTGGTCGACGAATTCTCTGAGGCCTATCGAGTTGCTTCTGCATTTGGGTATCCATATTATCCTGAACGTGAGTAGGATCTTGTGTATTGGATAAACCAACATCACGAGAGCTCTCGGAAATTTTAACTCCATGTTCTTCCCGAGGAGGTGAAGGTGCAACAATTGCATCTTCATCTCTTTGGTGACTCCTACTGTCTAACAGTTGTCTGTTTACGGATAATCCGTCATCAAACGAGTCATCAAATACTCCCACTGAATTCTTGTTCGGACCATCCAACAAGATTTTATCCCAATCGCTATTTTGTGGTTCTTGAATTTCTTCAAGATCTATCGCACTGCGAGCTTGTTCCTTGTAGACATAGTCGTCTTCAAGAAACGTCGCATTCCTAGAGACAATCACCTTGTGATCTCCAGGGTGATAGAAATAATATCCTCGAGTTTCCTTAGGATATCCCACAAAATAACACTTCTCACTTTTAGATTCCAATTTATCAGTCATCATTTTCTTTACAAATGCAGGACAACCCCAGGTCCGAACATGAGCAAGACTAGGCACTTTGCCCCACCATAACTCAAATGGTGTTCTCTCGACTGATTTAGAAGGAACCTTATTCAGAATATATATGGCACTTTGCAAGGCATGACCCCAAAGGAATATAGGGAGACTAGTGAAACTCATCATGGATCGAACCATATCCAATAATGTTCGATTTCTCCTTTCGGATACCCCATTCAACTGAGGTGTCCCCGGAGGTGTCCATTCTGAACGGATCCCATGTGATTTCAGGTAATCGAGAAACTCTTGGCTCAAGTATTCGCCTCCTCGATCCGATCGAAGAGTCTTGATACTTTTGCTAACTTGTTTCTCGACTTCTAACTTGTACTCCTTAAATTTCTCAAAAGCTTCGGATTTATATTTTATCAAATAAACGTATCCAAACCTTGAGAAATCGTCAGTAAAGTTATGAAGTATGAATATCCACCTCGTGCTTGAGTCGATAATGGTCCACACACATCTGTGTGAACCAACTCTAGCACCTCTTTGGATCGTATTCCTTTCCCAGAAAGTGGCTTATTGGGCATTTTTCCTTTGAGACAAGATTCGCAAGCACCATAAGACTCAATGTCAAATGATGTGAGATAGTCTAACTTTCTCAGTCTTGCTATTCTTTTCTCATTGATATGACCAAGCCGACAATGCCAAAGATAAGTAAGATTATTCGTATTACCTAGCTTAGGTCATTTGTTTGAAACATTGAAATTATTTTGTACACAATCGAGCAAATATAAACCATTCACCAAAGATGCATTTCCATAAATAATCTCATTCATTCCAAAAGAACAAGATCCGTTTCCAAAACGAAAATGAAAACCATCCATGTCTAACAAAGGAATAGAAATAATATTTCTCGTAATCGAGGGTACAAAATAGCAATCATGCAAAACTAGTCTATGTCCCGAAGGAAGATCTAATCTAAAAGTCCCTACACGTTCGGCAGCAACTCTTGCTCCATTCCCAATGCGCAGATCGACCTCTCCGGGCCTCACTTTCCTACTGTCACTTAGCCCCTTCACATTAGAACAAATGTGTGAGCCACAGCCGGTATCCAATACCCAAGAATGTGAGTTATCAATAGACATGTTTATTTCAATTACAAACATACCTGAGCGTGACGAAGAAGCACCTTGTGCCTTGAACTTCGGGCAGTCTCTCTTCCAATGCCCCTTCTGGCGACAGAAGACGCATTGGTCCTTCGATATATCCGGCTTCTTATGAGTACCTCCCTTAGGTTTCAAAGCTACAACATTGGATGCTGGTTTCTTCTTCTTCTTTTGCTTACCCTTCCCTTTCGAGTTGGGAGCAGCAGAAGAGCTCACCATGAGCACAGCTTTGCCCTTAGAGACAGTAGATTTATAATTTTTCAGCATGTTATGAAGATCTGTCAAACTTGCCTTGGTTTTGTTCATATTGTAGTTGAGAATGAAATTCTCAAATGAACCAGGCAACGAATACAGAATCGAATTGACCGCAAGAGTCTCTGGAAGCTTCAATCCAATTGAAGCCAACTTCTCAATCATTCCGATCATCTTCAGAACATGTTCTGAAACACTCTTCCCTTCAGGGAGCTTAGTTCCAAACAGCTCCTTGCACATGTCAAACTCAAGGTTTTGACTCGGAGATGCATACAACTTCTCTAAGTGCCGTATCATCTCATAGGGAAGCATGTGCTCATGCTGCCTTTGTAACTCCACTTCCATGGAGGCAATCATGATGCACTGAGCCGTATATGCGTCGTCCTGATGCTTCTGATGAGCAAAAACACCCAGCGTTTCATCCTCTTCAGAAGCCTTTTCAGAAGCCTCTTCAGAGTCCTCTTCAGGCACGACCGGGATTGGTTCGTCCAAGACGTACTCAATCTTCTCAAGCCTTAGTACCAAACGCAGATTGCGTTGCCAATCCAAGAAGTTTGACCCAGTCAACTTCATAGTATCCAACAAACATCTTAACGACAAACTCGCCATTATAAATCTGATCAAGAAATAAGAGAAACAAATTAGAATAGTATTTTCAACCATCATATTTATTTCTAATCAAACAATGGCATGTTGTAAGATTAGCTCCCACTAATTTTGACATATAATGCAATCCCAAAATTGCAGAATACGAATTTATATCCAATATAAATTTTAGTGGACCAAGATCCAGGTCTATATTATTGCAGACTCTGCTGAGGCTGATGACTGCAATAATATCACCTAGTAAGCCTCTAAGCTAATTTCAAAACCATTTTGAAACTCTTGGTTGGTTAATCTAATTAACCTGCGTTCTTAAATTATTTTGGACACTGAGGCTCTTAAATTATTTTGGACACTGAGGCGCCAAAATAATTTAAGTAAGTCAACCCCATTAAACGATCGCAAAACAATTTGCATCTATGAAAGAGTCTAAACAATGTCGATTTGAGCAAACACTGGGGTGTAAATACTCTAAACGAAAAAGTTTAAGTACTCAGTCAATTGTAATGGACAACGCGTGCATCCGAGATGAGACTTATATTATAATTTGGGAAAATATGTGATCTAACTGTTCAGCAATATCTAATATTGCTTTAAACAACTACTGGGCGCCGCCTACCCAGGCATAAAAAATGCGGACACAAATACTGAGCGCCGCCTACTCAGACATAAATACACGGACTACAAATACTGGGCGCCGCCTACCCAGGCATAAATACGCGGTCTCTAACTACTAAAGTTAGAAAATGTAAAGCACATAATCCAATTAATATGCTTAACCAAATAAAACAATTAAATCTCTATAAATAAATATATTAATACAATTAATATATTTATTTACAATTGTAAAATGGGTTTATTTCATTTATATTAACTCTAAATTAATATAAATAAAACTTGTTATTATTTCCAAAATAATAATAAGATTTTATAAAGAAAACAATAAAAATTAAAGTTTGTTCCAAACAAATTAATTTTTTATTTTGCAGCGATTTTACGAAACCTTTTAGCATTTCGGACCATCCGAAATTAAAGTTCATAAATCCAACAAGCTTGATTTCAAAAATCAAGTCATTTGGAGCTAAAAAATTCATTTAGGCATTTTATCGAACACATTGCGTGCCCAGAAAAATCTGCCTATATTTGTTTTCTTTAAAACTCCAGTGAAGCATTTCATCGAACACGTGTTATATGCTTCTAAAGCGTATACCAGGCTGATTTTCCGGTGACCATGGCTCCGGCAAAAATCAGAACGCCGGCGCTCATTACCATGGTGCCCCGGAAGCTAGTTTTGGTATTCAAGAGGAGCCACGAGTTACTAGAGGAGCCACGAGTTACTGGAAGTCGAGCAAGGGGATCATGGCTGAACAGCAACATTATTGCTGCATGTTTATGAAACCACGATGCACCCCAGGTGCACGCCGGCTGAAATCCGGCGCCCCTCGGCTCCAACGACCATGGTAAGTCTCACACCCACGAAACCGCCCCAAGCAAGTCGCGGGTGCAGCCCCTCAGCCCTCGTGCAGCCAGACCTCGATGCGTAGATGCCCAGCATCGCGCATCCGAGTACCCGACGTGGACTACACACCTGCGGCGTAGCTCCTCGGGTTCGCTTCGGCTTGCCCCAGGCACGGCCACGAGGCTGAGTCTTGTCCCGCGAAGGTGGGCTGCCCATCGAGCCAAGATGGTGCGGGATCGAACCCTAGGTTCAAGAGAAAAACCCACACCCTCTACGTGTTCGATGAAAGGTCACAAAGGCTGTGAATGAAGCGCCCACCAACTGTTCGACAAAATTCGTCAACGAATTTTCAGAAGAACTCCAAGTTTTTTTTCTTCACGAAAATTGTGTTTCGATTTTCATCAAATAAAAACCTAAACCCTTAATACGAATTGAACACGAAAATAGATCATAAATCGAGCCCTTGGCTCTGATACCACTGTAAGGTTTCTTATGAACGAATGCAACGGAAGCAACGAATAGAAACCTGATGCATAGATCGTGATTTATGATCTAATTTACATGTTTAGAGATTATACACATATATGAACGAAAATACGATACTTACGTGTTGTCTTCTCGTATTCCCAATATCACGAACCGCTACTATGGTATCCACGTGAAGCCGTTCAATCGCGTGGAACAATTCCGGAGTGATATCTTCCCTTTGAAAGCTAGGAAATCGCCGAGAAGAATCGAAGAAGAAGAACGTGCGTCCTTCTTGCCGTGTGCGTGAGTGCGTGAGTTGTGTTCTCTTACCTTTAGGATTAGGTTTTGTTTAATTATTTATACTAACCCACTTTAACCTAGTTAATGGGCTTTAATATAAATAAACACTTAATAATTAAGTCTAACTTAATTATTAACTTAAACCCAATAATACCAATCCAAGTCCATATTTCTTTCAGGTTCTTATAGACTTCTTTCTCGCTATTCTTTGGCAGATCTCCCCAATTATTAGGCAAAATCACTAGTTAGTCGTCGGAATGTTAATCAAGAACTAAGAATTTTTTGAAGGACGGAGAAAGAGGGAGAGAAAGAGAGTCGAAGGGGGAGAGCGAGAGAGAGACAGAGAGAGAGCTCACCAAAAGATATGTGACCGTGTGGGATGGCGAGCGGCCGCCGTCAACGGCGAAATGGATGTCAAACTGGCGCTTTGTCACCAAATGCCTTCAATAATATCAATGCAGAGAGTATTAGGAGAGAACAAGAAGAGAAAAATCGAGCATGAAGAAGAAGAGAGAACTCACGCAGAGAGAAGACGACGGATGAATTAGGGCTCGCATAGGGAATTTGGGCGAAATTGTTTTTTAATAAAGTCGGGAGCTGCTATTTGATTTTACTAAAATTATTAATTAAAATTATTTCCGCCATTAAATCGTCACTATTCCGTCGTTAAAATTGGCGCCAATTTTTTCCCGAAAACCTCCATCGTTAACACGGTCATGCATCGCCGGCGATAAATATCGTCCCCGATGGGTCGTAATTCCGTCGTTAAAATGAAGACGGAATTCTTTCCGTCATTATTTCCGTCGTTGTCCGGCCAATTTTTTTGTAGTGTTTAAGGTATGCACATATATATAGGGGACATCCCAAATAGGTAATAACCAAATATGTATGGAGGACGGAGGGAGTAAATCTTATTGTCAAGTCAACCGTGGTCACATAAATTAAGCATGCATACGATTGGCATTGAAACATTCTCTATGTATATTTACACCAAAACCTATTTTTATATGGAAGAGGGAGAGAGAAAAAGAAGTGATTAGAGTAGATCGAGTAATGCTCCCAAAAAAACTTCCTCATACTAAAAAAGACTCAAAGCCGCATGAAATTTCATTATTTAGCCATTATAGTACTCCCTTTGGTTTTTTTTTTTTTTTAAGTGTTCTAGTTGCTATTTTTAAGTGTCTCATTTCGGAATTTGATAACATAATAGTTACATTTTTCCAACTTTACTCCAATAATTAATGTTATATATAAGGTGGTGTGCAGAAAAAAATAATAATAAATGAGGTTAAAATGTAAATTCATATATTTTCTTGATATGTACAATTTGTTGACCGTGACACTTAAAAAAACAGAGAGAATATATCCTAAAGTAAAATATTCTTATTTAAATTTTCTCTCGTTAACAACAACTTTAGAAATTATTTGCATTAATTAATTTTGCCTAGAGTTCTTATGAATAAGTTTACAACTATATATCAAGATTTTTTTACAGCATATATATAGGGGGTGGGTTATATGGAAAATGATCCTCAATTGATGTAATTTGTTCTACTTGATGTAGTGTATAGTACACTATATGAGAGTGAGACTTAAACTTTATCTTAAAATCAATTTTTCGACATATAAAAATACCGTGCCCGAAAAAGACTGTCGATGATTTTCATGGACAGAAAGAAGAGTAATAATTATTATACAATCAGGACCTCATATGTTGCCACTGGGAGGAACATTAGTTGATAAAGATTCTAACCCCAAGATAACTTAAAAGGTATAGTACATATATTCTGTATCAATAGAAATTGATGTACTCTTATTTTCTTTTCATTTTTTTAACTTTGAAAAGATTATGTGATAAAGATCCTTGAAAAAAATTCCCTAGACAGAGCATCTAAAAGGTTTTCAGCACCAAGTATAATTAAACAAGCATAACACAGCAACAATTGCAATAGCGAAGGCTAGTCGCACACGAATAATGCAATAGATTGAATAGTACTACATGCAATACGAAAATACAAAAGATAATTGAGATCGTGAATAATAAATCAATAGAATAAGCTAGTGAAATGGACGATCACTCTGCTTGCCGAAAATGCCCCTGCCATAAGTAGAAGAGATGACAACAATCAAAAGTGGGGACTGCAGCAAGACGAAGGACGATATGGGCAGACAAGTCAATACAGCCACGGGTATGAGAACCCACGCCTTCTTCCGCCCAAAAACAAGGTACAAAGTCGAACTAAAGGCAACCATCATGAACAAAATCGAAACGAAAAGCGTAACAAGGCCGATGCAAAGTCTCTTAGGCAGAGCATACAGAAAGTCTTCTTCTGCATAACGCGACGTCAGAATAGACAAGAACATCAACAGAGAAGTGGCGGAGGTGAAGAGAGAGACTGCATCGGAGACTGCAAATATTGTGAATGCACTATTTTTCCACATCATGGGATAGCCAGTTTCTGATTCGTTGCCACCTGGCACTGTAATAGCTGCGGCGAAAACAACCGTGGCAATCAACGCCGCAGCAATGGTGCATGAGTTGGCCGTATCCTTCATCCATTTCTCCCCTTCTACTTTTAGATCTCTGTGTTGTTCAGTAAATATCATCTCAGCCGTTTTCCCTGCATGGTTTGCTCGTCCCCTAAGATATGGACTGATAAACTTATCTGCTTCCTGTTCAATAACCATACTGTCACGGAAGGCTCAGGCATTAACCCAATTACCACTAGCACAACTAACGCACACAAAATGAATGAATTTACCTTGAACCATTGTAACTCGCGCTGCATCTGGAGGGCCGCGCCCGAAACTAAATTGAGCTTGTGAGGAGGAGCCAAAGTCGCAGCCAAGTGAAGTATGGAGTTGCCAGAAGTGTCTATTCTGTTTAAGTAGTGATATCGATGGTTGGTAGTTTGATAGATGAGATTAAAGACTTTCTCGCACCGGTATCTTACGGCGATGTGCAAGAACGTCTGTTGAGAAAGATCACCGCAGTAAATCGAGGCAGGAAAAGTGGCAACAATTTCTTCTATAACCTCATGGTTTCCTGATGCTGCCGCTATTAGCACGGCCTCTCCGTAGATGGCTAAAGCTTCTTTGTAATTTAACGATTTCATATGTTTGCATATGCATTTCACAAGACGTAGTGCTTGCTCATACATTAGTTTCTTTTGGTGAATCCTCTTCGCGCAAGGCACTGAAATGGAAAGTTGGTTATAAGAAATTAAGTAAATGTTGTGGAGCGGAAACAGTTTTATTTGAGTACTTTGTAACGCGGTCTTTAAATTTTTTTCTCATTCAAATTGTTAAAAAAGGGGGGGTGGAGGGGGGAATCAAGACTCAAGTTAAGTACTGACACATGCATACGAAACGCTCCCAGAAGTTGAGCTGAGCGACAAGCCTCGTGACCTTCATTGCCGCCATCTTCTTCAGTGCACTGATAGTCTCTCGGGGCCTCATCCTTGCCAGATAAGGATACTTTTCAATTAAATCAAACGCCATATCTAAAAAAAAATATATTATTATTACTTGGATACAAACAATATAAACAAATTAAGTGATGTTCGGTATTCATTTACCTACCGAAGAAATCGGCATCAATCAAAAAATTTAGAAGCAAGAGGCCACTTTGAGCAGCAAAAGGATTGGTGGGGAGGTCATCTCTAGTGTGAGAAATCAGGAATTCAATAGTCTGCCTGTGACAAGCATCGGCTGCTAAGTGAAGAGGAAACATGCCTTGATTACTCAAAGCGTAGAGCAAACTAGGAAGCCTGCGGACTAGTATCCGTGCTGCCTCGATGTTCCCTGTCAGCGCAGCCACGTGGAGTGGATTGTAGCCGATCCCATCCTTTATGGATAACGAGTCATCATCGGACAACTCCACGAGCTTCTCCATGAAGCTCGCGGACTTGCAGGACCCCACCGCCACATGGAGAGCTGTTTCTAAGGTGAAGGCCACTCTGGCACTGATGGCGGTGGGGTCCTGCTCCAGAATTACTCTAGCTGTATCCCAATCACCACTCATTGCAGCTGTGTACAATGCCGAATACTCATGCCACCCCTTCTCTGATTTCATATCAAATACATTATGATGAACGATGCATTATTATTTCATTGTTAATGTTAAATCTACTTTTTACATGATCTCAACCAACAGTTACCTTGTTGAGGTGGTGGAGGGCGATCTACGGCTTTGGAGTTGGAAAGCTTGGTTTCGAGCTCTAACCAAACATCTCTGGCGCTATCCAAATGAACGACATTTTGAAGAACTCCATCACTCAACGCTCCCAAAATCCAGCCCTTAACCAACCGGTCAGTCCGCCTCCAGGCCACATGATCTACGTCGTCGATTGGTGGTTGTATCAGAGGAGCTTTGCCGTCAATGGATCCAAGCAAGCCCTGGCTTTCCACGAGGCAGAGCATTTGCTCTTTCCACGACTTGTAGTTGTTCCCGTTCTGATCGCGGCAGAGCTTCGAGGAGACGAAGTTGGCCACGTTGATCCCATAATTGCATTGTGCTAATTGTGTTTCTGCAGATGGGGAGGAAGTCAACGAGGAAGAAGCCATTCATACACTTCACCCTTAATTATTTGTGTTTTAAGTTTGTCGGAAATTGGTACTATATATTGGAGGGATTTAGAGAGAGGACTAATTCCAGTTTTAGTTTTTGCTTCATTATATTCAAGTCTTTCTTTATTCAAGTCTTTCGTTATTCTTTTACCTTTTTATATTGAATAAAACTGTAGTTGACTTCGCAAGTAGTATTATTAGTAGTAGTAGTAGTTAGACATTCACGTTTAGTTGTTCGCATCATATATAGTTATTACTTTTATATTCAACAATACATTTAGGCCCCGTTTGGTAGCCAGTAAAATCCATGATAAGCCGAGATAAGAAATTTTATCTCGGCTCTTTTCACGTTTGGTAGCCGAGAAATATAATACCACCGGCCCGTAAAATTGCTTGGGCCCGGACTAAATTCACTATTACACTTGCATATACTATATCACCTCTACCCTGTCATAAGTTGTGATAAATATTGTTCAATTTTAATATCAATTTTATTTTTGATTTTAATTATCAATTTTTTATTTTTTATTTTAATTATTAATTTTTTATTTTCAATTTTAATTATTAATTTTTAAATTTGACAAGATTTTCAATTTTAATTATCAATTTTTCTATTTTAATTAAGAATTTTTTATTATCAATTTTCAATTTTGACAAAAATTTTAATTTTAATTAACATTTTTCTTATTTTCAATTTTAATTAATATTTTTTTATTTTTTATTTTAATTTTTAATTTTGACAAGATTTTCAATTTTAATTATCAATTTTTTATTTTCAATTTTAGTTATCAATTTCAATTTTTACAAGACTTTAGTTTTAATTATCAATTTTTTTTTTGTTTTTTTATTTAAAAAATACAAAAAAAGTTATTGTTATTATATATTTCAATTTTATTTTTCTTTCAAAGGTAATTCGTACTTTTGTAATCTTGTCGTGAACCAAACACACAATAGAAGATATCTATCGTTGTACCAAACACACAGTATATTTTTTATCCAAACTTATCATAATTTTTTTATCTCAACTTATCACACATTTTCTTATCTACCATATTCTCGGTATTGCTACCAAACAGAAAGTATTTTCATTTTTGCGAAAACAAATATTATTGGACTAATCACACCACCTCCAAAAATATTATATTCAAGTCTTTCTTTATTCAAGTCTTTCGTTATTCTTCTACCTTTTTATATTGAATCAAACTGTAGTTGACTTTGCAAGTAGTATTATTATTATTAGTGCTTGTTTGGTAGCCTAGATATAATGGGATAGTGGGTCTTATCTCGCACTATACGGGCGTTTGGTAACACAGATTGCCTTATCATGAAGGCCCGAGATTTCCGCCCAGCGCGAGCTACATACACTGTTCCTCTTTAGAGATCATATCGCAGCCCCCCCCTCTGATAGCAAATCTCTCTTGAACAGTTCCTCAATGAAATACTAGTGAATCCCATTTTACCCCTCTAGAATCTCAAATCATCGAACCCAATGATCGATTGTTTCTGAAAACATATTTCGACGACAACGAAGGCAGTAATTTCAACTCAAATAAGCTCCCGATGACAAAGGCGATAGAGTAATTGGCATCTATTCATTCCTCACGCATCGCTATTTTTACAACTTTGAATCGATTTCCAAAATCGAGTCAAATTTAAACCATTGCTACGGTTCCAGGAATTTACTCATCTTTTGCTGTTTTAATTTGCAGATAAGCTGGTAACTCAGAAGAAATTTCTTCAGGCCTCTTTCTTCTTTGCAAGGTTTTTGGTGATATCAATTCAATATCAGTGAGTTTTTACAATTTCGTCAATTATTTGTCCTGCTTGTAATGATGATTATTGCCTTTTCCGATTTACCTAGTCTCTATTTTGCTACTCACGGTAATTAAAATTTTCCTAGCAAATCATTTTATTTGCCTCATTCGGATTTGTATAAAATTGCATTCAGGTTTCTGAATATGTGTGCTTATTGTTGGCTATGATGCTCTAGCTTATGTGAAAATTATATCTTCCAGCCGTTTGAACTTAGCGGAATAGGGATAAGATAAGCATAGTAGAAGGGTGACTCTAGTATTGATTATAACCTATTTAATAAGGGCTAAATCTCTTCTGGTAGATTTCATTGCATACAATGAAATCTACATAAACTCTTCTGAGATTCATAAAAAAGAGCATATCATGATATCTTCTTATTCATATCACATAACAACAACAAGAATCCAGTAGACTGAACTCTATTTATGCTTCTTTTTACATATTTTGACAACTCTCTCATGTTATAAAATTTCATGAATGTAGATATGGAGGATGAATCCATGGAATCTGAGGCGATCTACTCACTCATATAGGAAACTATACAACTTTATCTCTTAGAAATTTCAGTAATTATCGAAACAATCCGTTCTATTTTGGGTAGGAAAAGAAAACGGGTATCATCCTCCCAACCTTACTCTATGATAGACCGGATTCCACAACAAGTTAAACATTTGAGCAGGCTAATAGGAACTACTAATGTTGATTGTGTCTCAAATCTCCGGATGGATAGAAACACTTTTGGTAAATTATGTTTACTTCTCAGACAACTAGGAGGTTTAGAGGACGGCAAATACGTGAGTGTCGAAGAGCAAGTTGCCACATTCTTATGCATATTAGCTCATCATAAGAAAAATAGGATAGTTGGTTTTGACTACTTGAGAAGTGGCCAAACAATTTCCTTGTACCTGCACAAAGTTCTAAAGGCAGTTTTACTTCTTCATTCTATATTTTTGGTGACTCCTGAACCGATTCAGAGTGACTGCACCGACACACGTTGGAAATGGTTTCAGGTATTCATACTTAACCACATTTTGTTCAAACACATTTACAGGAACTTAAAGTTATATAAATTCTTTTTTGGAATTTATTTTTAGGGATGCTTAGGGGCATTAGACGGAATCTACATTAATGTCAAGGTCTCGAACTCCGACAAGCCTCGATATAGGAGTAGGAAGGGGCAGATATCTACCAACACGTTGGCTGTTTGCGATCGAAACTTGAGATTTGTCTACGTCTTACCGGGATGGGAGGGTTCGGCGGCTGACGGAAGAATTCTTAGAGATGCAATTAATAGGCCGCATGGTTTAAAGGTCCCAAGGGGTATGAACTCCAACATTTGAAGCAATCTTCCATAAATTAATTTGCTAAATCATTACTAATATCTATTATTCAATGTAATATGTAATATCTATAGGAAACTATTATTTGTGTGACAATGGTTACGCAAATAGTGAAGGTTTCTTAACCCCCTACCGGAGTGTGAGATATCACTTGAAGGAATGGGGTCCACAAACTTCCCAACCTCAGAATGTGCAGGAAATGTTCAATATGAGGCATTCCAAAGCTCGTAACGTGATCGAACGGGCTTTTGGTGTAATGAAAATGAGATGGGGAATACTTCGGAGTGCCTCTTATTATCCAATCAAAGTCCAAATTCGAGTCATAACTGCATGCTTTCTGCTACACAATTTTATTCGAAGTCAGATGGAAGCTGATCCCATTGAACAGGAAATTGATGAAGAAGGTGTGGAAGCAGATGGCGAAGCTGATGAAGAGCATGGAATAGACATCGACTACATTGACAGTGTAGAATCCACTCCAGCTTGGAATCATAAAAGAGACTTGTTAGCCAACAATATGTGGACTGTTCAGATTTAATGTATTGAAATTTTCTTATTAAATTTTTGGAATACATTGTGCTGAAGGAGTAATTGTAATGTTCATTCCACTGCTATTATGTAGACTCTATGGTTTTTTGTTGTTCTTGAAGGTGGTTGCTCAGGACTATTTACTAACTTCCTTGTTCATTTCATTATTGCTTCTTCCTACTGATTATTGATGTATTAGTGGTCTAGTTGGTGGAATTCAATTTCAGTATGCATCTGTATAATTACATGTAGCCTGTGCATGCTACTGATGAAGGCCATTGTTGATAGGCTGTGCAGTGAAATGTTAAATCTAGAGCAGGCCATGCTATTATTTGACCATGCATGTCAGTTTTGAATATCTGTAACTAAGAGCTTTAATCAAACACTTTTGAATACTATTTTGTTTGTAGTGGACCTATTTTTGTAGTGGACCTACTTTTGTAATCCAAGAACAGGAATTATCACAAGAATTTGCTAAGAATTATTTCTCCATATATAGGGGTTGCTCTGTATATGCAGTTATAACTTCATTCTAGTGCTACACACCAGTTCGCCTTGCTTATTTTGTTCATGTCACACCATATTCCCCCACAGTCTGTATTTTTGTATGAAAATCAAAATTGGAATGAAAAGATAGATAAGGAGTTCTTATCTATTCTCATTGAGCATAAACCCATTGGTTCCGTCTCTGATGACTTCATTCCTGCACATGGACTATTGATGGCTGCAGGTATACTGAATGAAAAATATGGGTTCACCCTCATGTGGGAAGACGTCTTCACTCGTTACAGATTCCTGAAGGAAAGGTACGAGACATTCTCTCAGATCACTCTCAGAGATGACGTAGGCTGGGGAGTGAAAGATAACTGCATCCATGCACGCGAAGATGTCTGGAATAAAATTTTCCAGGTAATGGATGTTTTGATCTCATCGGCAAACCATATTTAACTCTATGTTTATTGATTATTTCATAGGCATGTTTTGCGTAGATCATTTATGTAAAATATTTTGTATTCCTGTATTTATGTAGGGATGATTGTATTTCTTATTTTTTCAGTGGAAGCCCCTCTCGAGAGCATATTACTATCAAGGGGAGCCTCTCTATGACTCCCTATGCTTTTTATTTCATTACGGTGATATCAAAGAAGAGCCTTCGAAGTCGAAGTCAGTTATTGAGATATCCGAAGACGATATCAAGAAGAAGCCTTCGAAGCAAGTTATTGATATATCCGAAGATGAAGACTCTGAAGAAATAAACTCGCCACCTATTACCTCCCGTCAACGCCGGCTGTTTGACAACACACTGAACTCTACTCCGTTTCATCCGTGGAATGCATCCCCACGAAAGCCTAAGAACATCGTTGACGACCCTCCCGAGCATAGCCAAGGACAAAGTTCATGTGCATCGTCAAGCCCTTTGAAGTGGTGGAATCCATGAAACCCTCCATTTGGTACTGAGATATCATACTACTGTCGACCTCTTGTGTTCTATGTAATGGAAGAATCTATCTCTATTTCCGTAGCTGCTTAATTTTCCAGTAGTAGGAAGCAGCAATTTTATTGTATCTAGGTTGTTGTGCTTGAATATGTTGTTTGTTGCAACTCTAAAAAATATTCTACTATGTTGTTCCATTTGAGAAAATGGAGTGAGTTTTAATAATTTTTTTGCAAAAACATCTCAATTATTAAACAACTTGAGATCTGCACAAAATTAAACTACTATCTTTTCCCATAGTATATGAAATCTGCACAAAAAAATAGGCGAGTAGAACTACCATTTGTATACACAAAAATACTGATATTCAATATCAAGATCATCATAGAAAAGTAATATCTAAACCAGATTGACTCTAATTCAATCACATACCAAAACATAATTATACAAAGTCAGAGTCAGAGCTCATAGACAAAACCAACACAGGTTTTTGTAAATCCTGGATAATTACATATTTTGCACAAAATCAGGAACCAAAGAGACAAATGATGTTTCTCCAACACCTCAGTCTGAAGATGGAACCTGCATCTATTCCCCATCTGTAAGCATCATGTGAACGTAAGCTGCCCGAGCTTCCTCTGGGAGGCTCACAAACATTTGGAGACGCTGGGTCTGATCCACTAGCTTATTACATGCAACAAAACGAGCTCGTTCAGTTAAATCAGGTATTTTCTGCAGCATTGGGAACACCTCCTTCCTAGCCTTGCCAATGTCTGCCTGATATCCAAGTCTCTCTGCCAAGTCTTGCAGGCGAATATTTGTGTCCTTATGTATATTGGAGAGCAGATCACATAACTTTTCAATGGGATCATGTGCTTTACGTTTCTTACCTTTCGGTATTGCCTGGCTATCTCCATGTGTAGATTGGCAGAAACTGTTAATCTCAGCGTTCTCCTCGACTGTCTCCTCAACATAGATAATGTTATCAGGTATTTGACGCCCCACAGATCCAGACACTTGATGCTCAGAGATCATCTCATTCACTGATTCCATTACGTCCTTGGCCCCTTCACTGGTAGCTCGATCCTTTCCGAAAACTTCTTTCCATCCCTCCAGTAAAGGCCACTCCTTCTCCCTCATTTTTTCGGCTTCGGGATCAACCTAACAATTTTCATTAGAAGTAAATCACAATAGAGAATGTAAACAATGCTAAATATTATAAATGATTGACTGAAGATTACCCTAATGACTTCCGCCCAAGCTTCATCGTCGCAGTCTATCATGTTATCCCCTTTCAAATTGAAACCGACCCCGCTACGACTCAATATTGTAACCAAACTGGCATAATGTTTCTTCCAAGCCGTAAGCTTTGAGTCTATATGAGGACGACCTTTGATTCCAGCAGAAGGAAAGTGTACTTTCATAGCATCTTCTAGCTTCTGTACATAGCCGCAACGAAAACCGTTATCTGACTTCCATCCTTTGACAACCAACTCCTTAAGAGCTGCAAGTAGAACTTTCTCTTCATCTGCTCTCCAGCAGCGACGACCCGGTTCTTTCTTTGTTCTCCTCACTGTGCCATTGCTTGTTTTCTTTATGCTCCTCATAGTGCCATTGCTACCTAGTAATTCTTACAAGAAAGGGATATCATCATTAACAAACAAGATATTATTCACTTGTAACAAAAAAACTTTTGTAGATTCTGCTACTCAAAAATATCCCCAAGCAATTAGGAAAATACATGGATTCTAAAAAAAATTGAAGCGACAAAAATCAGAAATAATTTTAATGCCCTAACCACAACAACATACAACACACATTTTTGGGGCACCACATGATACACAATGGAAATGGAGCTCAAATTTCCGAATAGTTTTATAAAAAACAAGGGAAAATTCCATTCAATCAAAGGGTGTTGCATTTGTATGTATATTGATAACTTAGGCATTTCAAAGGAATTAAAATGCTTGTTTTCACCTTTAATCTTGCAAGATTTCAACAAGTCTCACAATTGTGTAGGATATGTGTTCATCGAAAGCTGTTACCTCCATTAGTTGATGTCATCTTCAATTTCTGAAGCTGCAGTTCCTTGCTTCCGACGACAATCAGAAGGTAACACGGAATGAGAAATCTTGATCGATTGTGGCTTCGCCGGCTGAAATTTGGAGAGGCGGAGCGAGAGCTCGCTTCGATGTTGGTGAGGCTGGATGTTAGGTTTTGAAATTGGACAGCAAAATAAAAAAGGGCAATGACCGCGTAAAAGCCACTCCGGAAAGAAATGAGCGGGACAATCTATTTTGGGAGGGTGAAATAGGTAATTTCATTTTGCCCCCATGATATAATCCTGTTAACCAAACGCACTATTAAAAAGTTAATCTCACCCTACCAAACGTACGTGTAATATGTTACAGGTGATTGAATCAGAATGTCCAAGATAATTCACACTATTCTGATAGAATCATGGCTTATCCTAACCACCCTACCAAACAAGTACTAAAGGGCTGAACCCTAGGCCCGTTTCTTGGCCCAATTTCTCGGCCCAATGATCCACTCAAATATTTTTCAAGCTTGTTCGAAGAAACTGAAGGCCATGATAATTGGATAATTATTTTTAATTAATTATCTTGTGCTTGTTTATTCGATGTTTTGTAGATAGCATGTTGTTTAATTATTCGTGATTTTTAATTACATGCTATGCTTGAAAAATGAAATAAAACCTTGTTTTAAAATGACTAAGTGGTATTATATTAAGTTTAAATTTTTGATTAATTTTGTATTTTTCAAAAATTCTAAGTTAATCTAGCCTCCATAATTGGTTTAAAAATGAATTAATTAGCATTTGCTCACTGATCCGGGCGTATCCCTACGGAGGTGCTAATTATGGATTTCATTGGTTTAAACTTCATATGATAATATTGAAACATAATTTCATATCGATATCACCTCCCTATGGTAGGGTTATTCTTATAAATTAATTAATTATTTCCCAACGGAAAAGTAATTAATTTAATTTACATGGCTAGGAGTGACCGACTGTTAATTTCATCAATCATAAGGTGAAGGTTGATTGGATAATGAAATTAAAGGCGTAAAAACCTACTTAAAGAGATTATATGTAAACGTCCACCCTACGTGGCTTGCATATAAAATCTTAAGGAGTCGGGGGTTGCATTTATATTGTCTTTAAGGTTTTACAATATAATTATGCTTCAAAGTATATGACATTAACTTTGTGTTAGTTATTTTTATTTCCAAGCTATACTATGTTTTTCGGTTCACTTGATTAAATACTCAATGAAAAACAAATTCGAGAGTTCCAATTATCACGATTGGAAATGTAACTTGGGCATTGTCTTGACTACTAACGAACACAAGTTTGTCCTTACTGAGGAATGTCCTTATGTACCACTAAGGAGAGTATGCCTAAACAGTGTGAAGCTTAGTTTCACGGAGATGTTTAGTCATCATGGATACCAAGTTCGACAAAATATTCTTTTGTCGATGAAAATAGTTGAAGGTACTCCTATTAGGGACCATGTTCTTAAGATGATCAGTTGTCTTAAATGGAGATTCTAGGTTATGAAATCGATGGGGAAACTTAGGCCGATGTCATAATAGAATCGATCCCTATGAGTTTTGATGTGTTTCGGTTCAACTATAACATGAATCAATTCATGTAGAAGCTAACCGAATTGCTCAATGAACTCATCAATGCTGAGATGTTTCAAACCAGTTCTCAAGCATTGATCACCACAGCTTCTACTCCTTTTTAAACCAAAGGATGGTTAAAGGAAAAAGAAGCAAAGTGGTGGTGGTTAAGGAGGTGACGCTTAGGAGGTGAATAATTACTCAAGGTGGGATAAAGAAACCAAGAGGAAAGTGTTACCGTTGTAAGCAAAAAAGATAAATTATGGCGGCCTGTCCTCATTTGAATGGAGGCAATGGTCAAGGAATATCTTGTGCATTTACCCAATGCGGTCAAGATTACCATCACAATGGGAGACGCTACAAAAATAACGACCATTGCAGTGGGAGACACTACGAAAGTGGTGGCCAGTGCAGTGGGAGATGCTACGAAAGTGGTGGTCAGTGCAGTGGGAGACACTACAAAAAGTAGAGGTCAATACAGTCGGAGACGTACATTAGTTGTGCGCAAACTGCAGTAAATAGCACAACATCAAATCTTTAAATGTAAAGAACCTTCTAGTATGAAACAAACATATATATGATATCTAAAGTTTTGGTCATCTTAGATCCAAGGGCAATAGATTGAAAGTATGTTGGATTTGATTCATGCGGACGTGTGTGGTCCAATATCGGTACAAGCTAAGGGGTGGCTACGAGTACTTCATCATTTCTTGATGATTACTCAAGGCAGGGATATATTTGATGAAACAGAAGTCTGAATCCTTGATAAATTCAAGGAGTTCAAAGCTAAAGTTGATTATCATCATGGTAAATATATCAAATCTCTTCGGTTTGATCGAAGAGGTGAATACCTTAGTGGTGAATTTTTGGAACACATGTCAAAAGCTAGAATCGCATCCCAGCTTCCTGCGCCAGGAATACCACATCAATGTGGCATGGCGGGATGAAGGAACCGAATATTCTTAGAAATGATTCGGTTGATGATGAGCTATTTTGATTTACCTTTTACGTATTAGGGTTTACAAATAACGGCGTATGTTCTAAACTTGGTCCCTTTAAGGACCTCGTACTGGAATATGGTTATTTGTAGGATACCCTAAGGTAATGAGAGGTGGTCTATTCTATAGTCTTGTAGTCCAAAAGATCGGAATTAGCACAAACGCTCAATTTTTGGAAGAAGGCTATGTGAATAGTAATAAACCCACTAGTGAGGTCATTTTAGAAATGAGGGGAAAAGGCAGTGCCGGAACCACCCGTACTAGATGTTACCAGTTGACACTAACACAAACTCTCAGGTAGAGCCTTGTCGTAGTGGGAGGGTCATCTTTTCAACTTGAAAGATGGTTGTGTTTGGGAGAATCTTCGGATATCTTACCAGATAAAGATGACATTGACCCATGGACAAATAGAGGCAATCTAAGAGAAATATGCATAGCTTTGGCGAGTTGCAGTGGATTCTGAAATTGAATCCATGCATGATAAAATGTGTATGACATTGTAGAAACTACCTTAAAGGGTAACTCCCGTTTGGATAAGGGAATCTACAAATGTAAGAAAGGTTCTGGCGGTAAGGTTGAGACCTTTAAAGCTAGGCTTGTGGCGAGAGTCTCGCCTGTTGCTATGCTTAAGTCAATCCGGAATTTCTTAGCCATTATGGCTTATATAGTTCTGGGGATTTCGCAAATGGATGTCAAGATCATTTTTCGAAATGGCAGTCTTGAGAAATCTATTAACATGCGCCAACCAGAGGGATACATTGCCAAAGGGGATGAGCATCTGGTTTGCAAACTTAAGCGATCCATTTATGGACTTAAGCAAGCATCTCGGATTTGGAATACACATTTTGATGAGGTAATCCAGTCATATGGATTTATTCAAGTGTGATTATGAGAGTTTTATGTATAAAGAGTGCAACAGAAACATTGTGGTGTTTCTAGTACTGTATGTTGATAACATACTCCTGATTGGCAACAACATGGAGTAGTTATCGGACGTACGGATGTGGTTGTCCAAGAAATTCAATATAAAGGACTTGGGTAAAGCTGTTCACATTCTTGGGATTAAGATCTTTCGTGATCGTAAGGAGAGAATGTTGTGCTTGTAAACAAGTGGTTTATATTGATGCGGTAATAAAGTGCTTTAGCATGGAAAACTCCGAAAAAGGTTACTCGCCATTTTGATAAGGAGTTCATTTATCTAAAGAAATGTGTCCTAGGACATAGAGATAGATAAATGACATGAAGGCGGTTCCCTATGCCTCTGCAATAGGAAGCTTCATGACTGTTATGCTTTACACCAGATCTGATATCTGTTATGCCGTTGGCATGGTTTTCAGATACCAATCTAACCCTGATCGTGAGCACTAGACTGCTGTAAAGAATATAATCAAGAGAACGAGATTATATGTTGATCTTTCAGTTTGACAGTCTATTTCCATTTGGGTTATACTGATTTCCAATCAAATAGGAATTTTCAAAAGTCTACCTCAAGATGTGTTTTATACTAGGAGGTGGAGCCATTAGTTGGAAGGCTAGATGGCTCCGGAACTTCTTGTTGGACTTGGATATGATTCCAAATTTGCTTCAGACGATCACAATCTATTGTGACAGTTTTGGTACAGTAGCAAATTCAAAAGAATTATAAGACCATAAGGCCAGTAAATACATCGGAAATAAGTACTTTATATTACGAGTAATCGTAATGAGAGGAGATGTTGTGGTGTCAAAGATTACGTTGGATGATACCCTGATAATTTCCTTCACGATTAGCATGCCATCGAAGGATTTCGATAAGAGTGTGAAGGGAAAAGGAATCAGACGTATGACAACACTGCTTTGAGTATAAGTGGGAGAAAATTTAGTGTGGTGGTATACTTAAAAGCATGCTTTGAGTATAAGTGGGAGATTGTTGGGGTTATATACTACAAAGCATACTTTTATGCGTGTATATTAACTGTATCTTCCTGTTTTATGGAAATAAATATTGTCATATGATTTGCATATTAATTCGTGGTACGGTTATGCAAATAAACATCTGGTACTATATATTATAGATAATATGGTGTGGGTGGTCGCACGGAAGATCATATTATTGTTTTCTTATATAGTTAAATGGTGTTCGCAACCGAAAGTAATCATGGACAAATTACTTGTTAAGATTGTAGTATAATGCTGGATAATAGTTGGTTTTGGCTATAGCTTATACTAGTGCATACGATCATAGTTGCACTGAACGGGATCGAGGTGAGATAAATCCTTTTATACTGACTTATTAAGGATCACATCTCGGACGATTATTATTTCTTAATTCTAGTTGTCATAATATTCAATTTTGTATTTATAATAGTTATTGCTTTGATTTACCATGAGTGGGAGTTATCGTAACTCAAAGAATCTCCGTATCTTGGGTAATAATATTATAAATATGATAATTAATATTATAGCTAGAAATCGTGTCTCGGTGCGCCGAGTTGATGATGTCCCCTTGAGGCGTTCTAAGGATTATTATATCAAACCCTGCAGGTGGATTAAGTTCCGATATAATAATAAGGTTGAACGGGTATACTCTCGGTATAAGATATTAATTAATTGGAGCAGTCAGTAGCTTAGATTAATTAATGGACATGTGATATCTTAAACACGGAAAATAATATAATTCAAAGAGGAGCCCGGTATGTCATAATTTAGGATTGGACGGCGATGCAATATTATTTTACTATAGTGGAAAGGCTATAATATTAATATAATTAAATAAAGTATTCGGGGCCAGAGAATACTTGGATTATTTAATTATATTGGAAGGCCCAGTCCAAATCCTCCTCAAGGTCCCTGGAGTAGCCCAATAGAGCATAGCCTGGCCCATTAGCCTTGGCCCTAACCTCTCCAACACTCTACCTCTTATTATAAATAAGAGAGAAGTAGAAATGTTCAAGACGTGATTTCATTCTCACAGATTGAGAGAGAAGGGGCGGCGGCTACTGGAGAGGCAAAAAGAATAGATTTCTGCCCACTCAGAATTTCTCTTGTTGCTAGGGAATACTCCAGAAGACTTCGGGGTCGACGTGAAAGAGCCAGATCTCGTGTGCAGAGATCTGGTGCGTGGAAGATCATTTCCTCGACTCAGAATTCCACCAGTGATTCGCAAACAGGTATATATGATTTAGATCGGTTTCCGCTTTCAAGATCTGAATTCATATGTTAATAATTATTGAAAATAATTAAATCTACATCCGAGGGATCCCGGATCCAACAGGTTCTTCCCGGAGGACCCCTCCCCCCTCCCCCGCTCCTCCGGTGTTGTTTTGCAGGATTAGGCAGCTCGACGGCGAGTTGAAGAGGAAGACTGAGGTAAGGTATACTATTCCATGAAAACGATGAAGGGCTTGACTCTTCCATTTATTCCGTATTTCTACTCATATCCTTTATAAGGATCATTTCTTTATATAATTAGACATTTCTCTCTGAATTATGTTGATGGATCTTTGACCTAATCTAGCAGTGGGCATGTTTTTCTTTCAAGGAAATCACTAGGTTTTACACCCGCACATTGCGCGGTTTGATACAGAATTATTCATATTTATTAAAACGTTTGGCTTCATTTATGATCTTTTAAAGTTAAAGTTTTTCTATTTAAAATGTTAATTAAAATCGGCAAAATATTATTAATATAAAAAATTGATAATTGCCCTATAATTGTTGGGGTTGTTGTATATAGCTAAAGCAAAAACGTGTTTTAGTATATATGACATGTATTCCACTGGTAACAATCACCTATCTGAATAAATATATTAATGAGAATAAGCCCTATATCTCATGTTTTAGAACACGTGGACGGCTCAGGTGTCAGGGAGATCACGCAGTGTTCGACAATAATTATGAGATATAAACAGTATCACAGTCGAGATAGCTTGGGAAAACTATCGGTTTAGACTGCAACATAACGGTAGTGGCGGGTCTCAGTCGCTAGTTATGTTAGTACGGTGGAACGTATTGACAGGATCGAGTGAGATAAGGTTCTTCTGATACTGACCCTAGCAATAGGTGAAGAACTAGAGATCTCAGGATTTAGAGATATGATCTTAATCTCGCTATGCTATTAGAGATATATGTGTTGTTCACTGTTACTTTGACTTGTATAGCTAAGGGTCTATCGCAGCATCCCTGATGACTTGCATCTTGGGTAACATGAGGGCACATAGTATGTCTAATTAGTTATATCGAGACACCATGTCCATATTAGGTTGAGAGATATCCCCTCAGGGAGTTCACAAGGTTTATTATACCAAGTCATGCATGCTGATTAAGTTCAGGTATAATAATAAGGGGTGAACGGGTATTACTTGAGGAGAATAAGATGTTAATTAATTATGAGCAGTCAGGGGAGCTCTAATTAATTAATGGATATCGGAGTCATTAAACATGTGGATAGCTCTAAATAAAGTATCAGCCCCAATCTACAATTGGGACAAAGCGGTGATTCAGTTGTGATTCTTTAGTTGAATACATCACAACTCTAATGAAATAAAAGTTCTGGGTTGATCATGGTTATTTTATTAGGTAAGGCTAAACTCTGTCTGGTTCATAGATCCCTGGAGTGGCCCAAGAGCTCTTCAGGAAAAGAATTCAAGGTATTATTGAGGGATATCAGTTTTGGACTGTAAGGAGGCATTATGGGCTTGAGCCCAGTAATGTGGCGCCTACTGTAGTGTAAGAGACGCCAGTTTCCTCTTGTGGTGTCCATTTGATCTCAATAATTGTACTCTGGTTAATTATATAATTATAGAATAAATTAATATCTAATTAATTAAGATTTATTCTTAATTAAGGAATTAGATAATTAATTTAATAATTATATATATTATTTTCCTTATAATAATTAGGATTAATTCTAATAATGTTTAATTAGAATTTGTTCCAGTAATTATTAACTAAACCGGGCTTTAATTAATTAAAGCCCGTGACTTAGTGGACAAGGAAATAGGCGCCTACTCCCCTTATAAATAAGGAGGAGGAGATTCCCAAAATCTAAGGTTCATAATCTAGAAATCGGCGCCTATTGCAGAGGGAGAGTTCCTGGTTCCAAAGTTCCTAGACGCCCACTCAGTCGAAGAACTTCGAGGAAAGGGATCACACCTCAGTAATCTAGACATGTAGATTACTCCGTCAGCACAGATCTGAGGTATAACATTCTAAACTCGATTATATGATTTAGTTGCATTTAAATTATCACATCCAATTTGAAGATCCTGTGGGAAAAAGGAATGCTTTCAAGTAGCAGTTCCATCAATAATTTCTGTATTCACCATCTTTACATCATCTTTTTAATTTGCTACTTTATATATAGTTTTTCTTAGCTTTAATAATAAGCTTTTAGATCCCCACATGTTTCCTTTGTTGTTCCTATTGGCATAATTATATATACATGGTAAAATACTCTAAAACTAAAATAGAATTTAAAATGCAATCTAGGACAAAACACAAATTTTACGTTAATGCGATTAATACAAAAGGATACATTCTTCTTATAATATAATTATATTGGTCCTAGAAAGAGTATAATTGGTGTATGGGGATGGGGGAAGAAATACACTAATATCCAACCGTTTTCGATTTTTCAAACAATCTGTGAAATGTCAGGCTAACTTAGTGAACTGAGTCAAGTAGACAGATCAGAGTAAGTTCAGTTTATCCAACTCAGACTGTGAACAACTAAGTTTGTTAAATTGAACTGCGGTGCGGAAGTTGGTGGTGTACGATGGAAAACTCTTAGAAAATTCTTTTTAGTTTAAGACCCCCAGTTTGTAATGTGAATAATTATGCAGTATGCTGGTTAGATTGATAGCAATTTATAGATGCAAGTAATAAGGAGTTTGAGAGAGAGAGAGAGAGAGAGAGAGAGAGAGAGAGATACATAAGAATTTATCGTGGTTCGGAGATAACCCTCCTACGTCCACGTTAGATCTAGCTCGATCTGAATTCTCTTACTTTGAATTTTCCTTCTCTCTTCTTTATACTGGTCGAGAACCAGTCTTATGTATTCTTCTAACTTGAGGAAAACACAAGCACAGATTAGAGTCGTGACTCGTACAACCTTCGTTACTTATAATTATAAACTAAGAATGCTACACTTTTCTATCACGAAGTTTAACTTAACTGTGTAGAGAGAAATTACAACCGAGAATCTCTACACAATATTATCCAATAAAACAGTAGAAGGACTCTCTAAGTATTACTTGAATAGCAGTAAACATTCAAGTAAACTATAACCAGAAATACGAACTCTCAATGGAACCTCAACACTTGGGAAATTATTTTGATTTCGAGCGTTGAGTGAAGGCTTTGAATGCTTGAGAATTCAGCACCGTTTAGGCTTGAATGCTTAAATTTCCCGTAAATATTCTTGTTGGTCCCAGAAAGACTATAACTGGTGTATGGGGAGGGGAATACACCAATCTCCAACTTTGTGAAAATACAACTTTGAACTAACAACAGGCTCTATGAAAGGAGCGAGCTCAGAGTTTCAGATCAATCTCCTTCTATTTCAGCAGACTTGCTGCTGATGAGGAAGGGAAGCGAGCTGGATGCGGAAGTTGGTGGTTTTGTTGAGGTACTCTTTTAAATGAAAATCCTTTATGAAACCAGTTGGATAAATGTATGATGCAAGATGGTTAGTAGCAGTAGGATTAAATCAACTGAAAATATAAAGAGAGAGAGAGAGAAAGAGAGAGACAGTCGATTTTATCATGGTTCGGAGAAACCCTCCTACATCCACGTCAAGTTTCGTCGAACTTGAGAATCCCTTTAACCTTTAGATCCAACTCCTCTCTTATTTTTACTGGTTGAGGACCAGTCCTAGAGCTCAACTCACTTGTCGAATTCTAAGCACGATTCCTGGGTCGTGACTCTTACAACTTTAATATAGCTAGACTAACACTATAGACCAGCAAGCTTCCTGATTTCCAGAGCTTGATCTTCTTTCAAAATGGTAAAGCAGCAGAACTACTTCCTTCTTCAATGGATCAACTTCTTGACAATGAGTGGGTTTTGTCGAGCTCTTGAGCAGCAGTGAACACCCAAGAACTCAGATTGAGTAATAATGGTGAAATCTCAAGAGGTCTCAACACTTGGGAATTCTCTAGGTATTTCAAGTGTTGAGTTTGCTTTGATGATAGAGATTTCTACAGAGTTTTGGCTTGTTAATTGAAATTCCCATATTAAACTCCTTTGAAGACAAAGTTATTTATAGGCCTAGAATTTGGATTCTAGCCGTTGAGACTCTGACCGATGGCAGGGAGCTGTTGGTGCTGAGTCACCCTCATCAGTTAGGATTGGTCCAGGTTGGCAGCTGTCGTGGCACCAGTGGACAAAGAGACCAGCTGGTCGATGAGAGACCAACTTGATTCTTGAGTCAGGCGGACACCAGCTGTAACAACTTCAGTAGGTCACCTGATCTTCTGCTACTGGTGAGGCAGGAGTCAAGATGCTAGATCGATCACATATAGGAGAGGTCGATAAGATGATCTCTTCCTTTACAAGGTGGATCGATCAACTTATTCTAAACTGCATATGTCCTAACAAATATAGATGGCTCCTATCACCTATACTCTAATAAAGGGTAAGCTAGATCTAAGTGTGGTTTCGAAGAACATCATCAAAAAAACTGCAGTGGGTTCCTAACAATTTCCCCATTTTTGATGATAAAGAAAACCAATCACTGAACTAAAGCAGATTTGAAGAAGTTAGGAGCTTGGACAAAGAGATATTGTCATCAAGGCTTTAATAAGAATTTCATTCTATAACTCAGTTTACAAAAATAGATAAAAGAGCAGTTTGTGAGTAAACTAGATTACAAGGATTCTAACTTCTACTGCTAAATTCTAATATAATCTAACCTGTCTTCCTCCAACGTCAGCCTGCTTGTTTTCTTGGAGAGAACATGTTAGTACTTCCTTTTTAAAAAAACTTATTCATCCTCAATCATCGGCATCGGCTTCAGTATCTTGCTTCCTGCTTCATTTCTTGCAAAGATAAAGTAGAAGCATTTCATAGAGTTGAAGCAAATCCAAGTGTTATCTACTTGTTACAAGAGGCGTGTATTTTCTTCCTTCCTGTAACAAGCTACTCCATGAGTCTAAAGTGCCTCTTGAGGAGCATCCCAATTGTGGCACCGATCTTGAGATTGTCTGACCAAGATCGTGCTTTCCTTATTACGGATTTCTCGGACTCTTCTTCACCTCGACCTGCTTTGAGGTGCCATTTTCCCTCTTTTTGATATCATCAAAATGGATTCTGAAAAACTCCCAAAGCTTGGTGTTTTTAGCAGAAACATCGGCTGATCGGGCAAGCCCGTATGCTTCGATGAATGAAGGCGCATTAGATTGCATTGTCTCCATAGCTATGGTCCTGGTGAAGGAATTTACATCATCTTTTAGCTCATCAAGGCTCTTGTCAAACTTGGCGTTGAGTTTATTGAGCTCATCAGTGAGGATTGAGTTGACCTTGTCAATCTTCTCGTCGATGAACTTCTACTTTTGTAAGTCCGTGAGTTGGAGCAGATTGAGCTTCCTTTTCATCGTCCTTAGTTCGGCTTTCACAAAGGTCATAAGCCGATCTTCACCTTCAGCTTGATCACGAGCTAATGGTGGAGATGCAAATACAGATGGTCCGACTTCGATTTTAACTTATGGAGGAGGGGAATTACTTTGACCGGCTTCAAGCTTGACAGCCAGTAGAGGAGAGACAGTAGGGTCGGGAGTAGCTGGGTTCAAGAGAGAGCACTGAGAGCGAGTGACTCTCCTAGACCCCGAGGAGCTGACTTCTTCAGAAGCCATCCTCTTCCTTTTCCCTTTGGATGATCGGGATGCAGCAGGATCGGCTTGGGGGGCACAAGTTGGACCTGCTTAGTTTCCTTAATTGTATGCAGCAAGATCTTGGCTTCATCAGAGGCATTGCTGATCATGTAGGTAACCACACCAAGCTGCATCTCCAGCTGTAATTTGTTATTCAGAACGAGCTGGACTTTGGAGAGCTCTTTTTGTCAGACTAATCATGATCTAGTAGATAAGAGTGCAGAAGGAAACTGATTTTTGTCCCATGGTGGAGGGGGTACTTCACCTTGATTTCCACCACCTTGTCGCCATCAAGGACCTGAGAGATCCTCTTTGCTTCGTCAATCAGTAGGTTGACGAGCAACCTAGCCCAATTAACATCCAATTGCTTCAACACAGCAGACATTACCCTCAGCTTGGGCAGGGAGACATTCTCATTGGAGCCGGCATAGGATAGAAGGACGTTGTGGACGAATTAAACAGAATTCGATATTCCAGCTTCAACAGGCTCCGGTAGAATGGCTTCAAATTGTATTCCTCCTTCGGCGAGATCAGTGCTTGCTGATAGACTTCATGGAGTGGCTTTGTCCGTGATGACGTTGAAGAAAACCGTCACAACGGCTGATGGAATTGAAGATGTGGTTCAACCCTGCGTAGCCATAGTTATTGAGAACTGCTATCTTCTCGAAGCAGATTGATGGAATAACCAACTTAACTTGCTCTGTGAATGATAAGCCTGCATCTATTGTAGAAAATGTGAGAAAAGTAGTGAGTTTCTGAGAATGAGAATTTGAAGGGATGCAAGAGTTCTTAAAGTGATCTTTCTTCTTCACACTTCAACTAAGAAATAGAATGAAATGCAACGGTCGAGATTGTTTGAGCAAATCTGGATGGTTGGGGTTTAGCTAGTGTGCAATCGTGGGTTTTGTGTGAAAGTGCCGGTTGTTAGTGGTTGAGCGAGTAGGTCACACGCACAGTCGTTTTTCACTCAAACCGTCAGAATTTAAGTTCTAATCCCCTCAATCCTGTAGAAACCTTTCAAATTCCTAGCTATAAAATCTAGGTAAAACTGTAGATATGTTATTATGTAATAATGAATAGATAAGACACGTGTAGAAGGGAATCTTGAAGGATAAAGCTTTAAATCAGATAATTACTTCATCTACAGTAACTTTCCTCATACCCTAGAATAAAGTTGTTGGAATTAACAAATAATAAATGCAATAAGGGCGAGAGAAAAGAGGCTAAACACTTAGACTGGGATCGATACAAATTCCTAGGTTCCCCTTAATTGATCAGCAGATTCTTTGAAATAACAGACGTGTTGTTGAAGAGCGAGCTGGCTTAAGAGAGCAGTCAGTTGAAATCCACAGCGAGCAGGAGGGAGCAACCAGCTGGTGTGAGCAGCCAGCTGCTACAACCACCCCCTTAATTAAAGATCAATTGCTTTTGAGCATGCTGGATAATGGTGGCCAGCTGGTCAACAGTCACGAGTTATTGCTAATGGCGGGCTTGATAATCGGCAACAAGCTTCTCCATTTTTGTTGATAACAAGTGGGATAGAAGTTAGTGGCACAACAGTGATCGAGCTAGGAAGTCGATCTACTAGGATATAAGTAGAAGTGCCAGCTTTCTCCTATTTCCCTTCTCTTTATTATTCCAAGATCTGGGTTCCCAATAATAAGCTGGATAAGAGGGAGCTGGTTGACTTTGGAACATCATATTCCTAGCGAGCTGAATGGATTTGTGTTGTACTGCATCTGCGTTCCCGGTGCAGCTCGAGGACGATGTCCCAGTTCCCTGATGTGAGATTATATATTGATTAGAGATTTTTCCTTTTCCTCGATCAGTCCGACTGGAGAATTTGTTGTTGTTCATGCGTTTGGAACAACTGCTCTTTAATGATATAGACGATCTTGCCAGCAGCTTGCTGATTCCTTTCTTCCTATCCTGCAATTAAACAGACTTAGCAATCCACTTATAAATGGGTTCCTTGTTAGCAGTTATGGGTTCTTTGAAATGAGAAGAGGTCTTCTTTTTGTGGGACTTCTTCTTCCTGGAGTGACGTGGAGTAGGCTGGTATCCTTCAGCCTCCTAGTAGGATTCCTCATGGTATTCGGGATGAACATCATGATATTTGAAATGATGGGGCTGCTTGCGGTACCCAAATTGACACCACTAATTGGGGTACCATGGCTGCTGATATTGGTACGTTGAGTAGTCGCGCTAATAGTACTGATGATAGTGAGTCCAAGGCCCTTGATACTCAAACTGCTGTTGTGGCCATTTTTCATAGCGTTAATGAACAGGCTGCTTCCTTTGTGGTTTGGAGGCGGACTGCTTCTTCTTAGTTCCAGATCGTCCTGATGAAGCAGATGGACAATCATTCTTCTTTTGAGGAACTTCAGCAGATTGTCTGCTAGAGCTTGGTGCCTTGTGTCTTTGATCAGAATGGCTTGGGGTTGACAAGCTGGATTCTTGAGTCGTACAGTTTTGTCAGGTAGTGATCGATGAGTTGGCATATCATTATTTGACTTTTCTCTTGATTTGACAAAGGTAATACGATAATTATTCTTCTTTTGATTATCCTTCTAACCATTAAATCCAATTCCAGTCTTGATTACTGGACTTCTCTGTACAGAGTGGATCTCATCCAGCTTGTCTTTTCCTTTAATCATCTGGTTAAGTTTCTGTTGAAGGTTTGATTGTCTCTCAACCAGGATTCCATGTCGAACTGTTAGATCCATCAGCTTAGTAGAAAGTGAATGAATTTCTTTGTATTTGTTCTCCAGCATTTCTTTCAAATGTTCTTCTCTCAAGATGGACTCTTCAGCTTGCACTTTGAAAATTTTGATTTCATTCTCCTTATCAGCATCATAAGGAGTAAACTGATCATTGAGTGCGACTACGACCAGCTTCCCGACTACGACCAGCTCTTTGAACATTGCAGAGAGCTTCTTGTAGTCATCCATTTGCTGGATGAATTCCTCCCAAGATATTGTCTCGGTTGGTTTCTCGCCTGCACTATCAATGTCAGAAGGAAATAGAGAGGTAGGTGGAGAATCTAACTTGGAGTTTGGATTGGAGTTTTCTTGTAACAACCCAATTATTTATTTATTTATTTTATAAAAAAATATAGATAATAAATTATGAAGGTTTTATTATTGAACGATCTTAGAATTATTAGATTTTCTTTATTTCTATGGAGCTTCTTCTTTTATGTTTATATTATAAACGTGTGTGTATAGATAATATTTATATTTTATTAAAGGTGTTTATTTTTCCCTTCAATTCGTGTACTGTAGGCATCAAATAGTTCAAGTAGTAATTAAATAAGTAAATAAATTGATAATCCCTAACCCTAGTAGACGAGTAGGAAACGTCTCAATTCATGCATATCTTTAAGTGGTCTAGGTTTTAAGTATAAATATAGGGCAGATCCTTCAATACTTGGGGACGGCACGTATAGCTTCATGGGGAGATTTATTGTTTGAGTTTTCTTTCGGTGTTCGTCGACTTCGATTAAGTTAAGGTTAAGGTGCGGAATTTATGCCTTGTTGATTCTTTATTATCCATGTTGTTTTTCTATGCTTTTAGTTATATATTTCACATATATTATGCCATTGTTATATGAATTCATGTTATGCAAGCTCTCATGGTTATCAAGTCGGGGCCACGTCTCTGCCCTCATGGTTATAAAGTCGGGGCCACGTCTCTGCCCTCACGGTTATAAAGTCTTCAGTTATGCCAAGTTTATGTGATTTAATGAATTACTAGCATGAATTTCAATTATGGATAATTGCATTGTTTCTCACTAAGTGTATTTCGATATGCTCACCCCTACTATTTTCAGTTGCTTTTGTCAGAAATTCGGAATCGAAGCAGTCGTGGAGGCCAAGAATGACTAGTGCGAGGATTCAAGATTTAAAATTTAATCAAAGTCAAGTTTACGTTATTTTATTTACTTAAAGTTAGGATTTCCTGATAAGTTTATATTCGTGTTTAGGATTTTGACAATTGCATAAGTGATAGTTATTGTTATTTTTTTTTTATTTCGGATCTTATGCATTTGTTTACTTGGAATGAACTTCAGATGTCTTTCGTCAAATTTCTTGGTTATAAGATGTTATCCCTTTACTTATATTTTATTTGTTGAGTTAAACAGAATTGAGATCATTAATTTAAAATCATTATTTTCGTAAGTTTATTTTTTAGATCAGATCATTAATCTTTATTTTTCATCATGAAGTTTAGTTTATGAGAGTGTTATTTATGGTATGTAACTTATATATATATTTTATAAAATTCTGATATAGCTACAAGTTTCCCTCGATGCATATGTACAGCTAGCTAAAAAAAAAATATATATATATATATATATATATATTATATTTGATCGAACATATTTTCGTAAGGTAATTAATGCATGTAGACAAGGAATTAACGAACACGAAAGTAAACGGAACACAAAGGGATTTACGTGGATCGATCTATTGGAATAGATCTACGTCCACGGGCGGAAAGAGTATAGATCTTTATTGCTGTGTGTGAGTAGTGATTACAAGATTGTTCTCCCCTCTTCAATATATTCTAAACCCCTAATATAGGTATTTACATATGGAATCCGACTAGGATTACAAGTCTTTTCCTATTAGGACTCTTTGGCTTGATCTCCTCCTTTATTGGATAAACACCGAGCTTCTATATCTCTTGGAGCTTGAATTGTAGTCGATGTAGGAGTTGCCGTGGTGTAGAAGTCTCTTTGAAGTAGGTTGTAGCTAACTGGGCCGAGCTGCACAAGGCTTTAGTTGGGCCGAGCTGCGTTGGCCGAGCTTAACTGTCGGGGCCCAATTATATTGGGCTCGATGCTTGGGCCTAGTAGCTAGGCCATATCCTATCACATCCCCCCCCCAAAAAAGATATGGAAGTGAGAGTACGGTTCGGGGTAGAAGGTTGAAGTAGTAGTGAAAGTGCATTGTCCCATCAGAATTAGAATTTCGATGAAGTCGAAATGCGTACCGCCTCGTTAGGACGAGGTCGAGCTTAATTTCACATTGCCCTTTCGGAAATTAAATTTTGACGAAGTCGGAATGCTTACCGCCTTGTTAGGACGAGGTAGAATTAAAATTCACATTGCCCCTTCGGAAATTATTTCGACGAAGTCGGAATGCGTACCGCCTCGTTAGGACGAGGTGAAGCTTAATTTCGCATTGCCCCTTGAAAATTAAATTTCGACGAAGTCGGAATGCTTACCACCTCGTTAAGACGAGGTGTGTATGAATTTTGCATTGCCCCCTTGGAAATTGGATTTCGACGAAGTCGGAATGCTTGCCACCTCGTTAAGACGAGGTGAAGCTTAATTTCGCATTGCCCCTTCGAAAATTGGATTTGACGAAGTCGGAATGCTTGACGAGGTGGGTATGAATTTTGCATTGCCCCATCAGAAATTGGATTTCGACAAAGTCGGAATGCTTGCCCCCTTGGAAATTGGATTTCGACGAAGTCGGAATGCTTGCCACCTCGTTAAGACGAGGTGTGTATGAATTTTGCATTGCCCCCTCGGAAATTGGATTTCGACGAAGTCTGAATGCTTGCCACCTCGTTAAGACGAGGTGTGTATGAATTTTGCATTGCCCCCTCGGAAATTGGATTTCGACGAAGTCGAATGCTTGCCACCTCGTTAAGACGAGGTGTGTATGAATTTTGCATTGCCCCCTCGGAAATTGGATTTCGACGAAGTCGGAATGCTTGCCACCTCGTTACGCGAAATCCAAATTCCGAAGTGAGCTATTTAAAGCCAAACTTCGTAGAAATCCAATTTCCGAAGTGAGCTATTTAAAGCCAAACTTCGTAGAAATCCAATTTCCGAAATGAGCTATTTAAAGCCAAACTTCGTCGAAATCCAATTTCCGAAGTGAGATATTTAAAGCCAAACTTCGTCGAAATCCAATTTCCGAAGTGAGCTATTTAAAGCCAAACTTCGGGCTTGTGTCGACTTCGTCAATACTTCGGTGTTTGACTTCTTCCACGGGAGGGCTTGTGGATGACGAGGCTAATTTGCTTGGTGCATCTGCTCCGCTATTCTGCCCCCTTGGGATGCGAACCAACTCAAAATACGAGAAGTATTGTTGTAGGTTCTTGGTTTTGTGGAGGTATCCTGTCGCCTTTAGCTTCGTGACCTCCTAGCATGTGGCTCACTATGACTTGAGAGTCGCTGTAAACTTGTACAACTCATATCTAGAGACCTTGAGCTAGGCAAAGTTTGATGACTAAAGCTTCGTACTCCACTTCGTTGTTTGTTGTAGGGAAGTCGAACCGAAGTGTATAAGTTGTCTCCTGTCCGTCTGGGCTGAGGAGTATCATGCCTGCCCCGCTTCCCGATTTCCTCGAAGCCGCGTCCACGTAAACTTTTCAACAATCCTTAGGTGGTTCTTTTGCGGGTTCGGCTTCGGTGTTTCCGTGAATTTGGATTCTACTAGGAAGTATGCTAGGTCTTGGCCTTTGATAGCGTGCTCACCTTGTCGTAAAAGGTGATGGCCACGTCCTTTTTGGGGCTCTTATGTGAGGGCTCGTCCGTTTTAGGACTTCGGGCCTCAGCTTTGAGAGTGGACTTCGTGTATATGAGGGCTTGTCCATTTGAGGACTTTGGGCCTCAGCTTTGAGAGTGGACCTATCTCCTCGGCTTCGTCAGTACTTAGGAGTTTGACTTCGAACCTCCTTAGACGTGGTGTTGTGTCCCGTGCGTCGACGATTTGGACACTTTGGGACTTTTGCCGATGCCGCGATCCGGAGGTAGCTTCGTGCTCTCCACCATCTTTGCGTGAGGGTTGTCCTTTTTCATGGCTGAGCTTTGTATTATTTTTGGCGGCGAGCTGGAGAAAATCTTACTATGCTTATCCAACATGCTCAACGTGTCCGTCCGGAGTCTCGCCTTTGGCGTGTTCCTTCCTAGATAGCCGGTATGTTGCCGGGTGTAGATCTTGCGCCTGGCTTGCCTCGTCTTTGTGGATTTCGGCTTCCTGAATCGGTGGATTTGCTGTCGGACCTTGTCCGGTTTGTTGAATATCCTTTTCCTTGTTGGCGGCAGCGGCGGCGGCGGCAGCGGCAGCGATTGATCATGTTGGAATCCTCTCGATGAGTAGAGCATGTTTCCGGGTGGTTTCATTCGATTTGGTGGTGATTTTAGTCCGGAATTGGCAAATAACAGAAGCTGCTCCGAACGAATCGCGATTTCGCAAGTCGTGCAGCAGCACGAACTTCCAGACGTGATTCCTGCCACACCAGTGATCAGTTTTCAACGGGCAATCTACCGTTGGAATCCTCTCGATGAGTAGAACATGTTTCCGGGTGGTTTCGTCCAATTTGGTGGTGATTTCAGCCCGGAATTGGCGAATAACAGAAGTTGCTCCGAATGAATTGTGATTTCGCGAGTCGTGCAGCAGCACAAACTTCCAGACGTGATTCCCGCCGCACCGGTGATCGGTTTTTGACGGGCAACCTACCGTTGGAATCCTCTCGACGAGTAGAACATGTTTCCGGGTGGTTTCGTCCAATTTGGCGGTGATTTCAACCTAGAATTGGCGAATAACAGAAGCTACTCCGAACAAATCGCGATTTCACGTTTGGGGGGATCGCGTTGGTCTTCCTATCATGGCTGTAGATTACCTAGAAAACTTTTGATCGAAAATCACAAATTTTCCTTTTCCATAGACGGCGCCAGTGATCGAACTTATTTTCATAAGGTAATTAATGCATGTAGACAAGGAATTAACGAACACGAAAGTAAACGGAACATAAAGGGATTTACGTGGTTCGATCTATTGGAATAGATCTACATCCACGGGCGGAAAGAGTATAGATCTTTATTGCTTGTGTGAGTAGTGATTACAAGATTGTTCTCCCCTCTTCAATATATTCTAAACCCCTAATATAGGTATTTACATATGGAATCCGACTAGGATTACAAGTCTTTTCCTATTAGGACTCTTTGGCTTGATCTCCTCCTTTATTGGATAAACACCGAGCTTCTATATCTCTTGGAGCTTGAATTGTAGTCGATGTAGGAGTTGCCGTGGTGTAGAAGTCTCTTTGAAGTAGGTTGTAGCTGACTGGGCCGAGCTGCATAAGGCTTTAGTTGGGCCGAGCTGCGTTGGCCGAGCTTAACTGTCGGGGCCCAATTATATTGGGCTCGATGCTTGGGCCTAGTAGCTAGGCCATATCCTATCAATATTATCATTTTACGCATTATTTAGAGTTGAATCAAGGATTGTTCAATAAAATTTCTTCTGCTGCTTTAGATATATAATTATTTTCTTATGTTTTCCTACTTTGAATACTTCATTAGTTTTATAAAATTTAGGGTGTTACATAGTGGTATCAGAGCGTGTTTACATTCCTGTAGACTCGCATTAATTTAAATGTTAAAAGAGTTAAGAGCCTAGTCATTTACGCCACTGTGTTGCGTCGACTCCAAGGTATGTTATCTATTTATACACAGTCTAATAAAAGTTATATATATGCAAGCGTTGTATGTAGCAGGGAAGTTAAGGGTTAGTATGTAGTGTGGTTGCATCAAACCGTAGATGTGATGAAAAAAAACAAAATTAGAATATATGTACAAGAAAGATAG
>CM038116.1:8265872-8345325 GCA_001642375.2 Mentha longifolia
TTCATTCTAGTGCTACACACCAGTTCGCCTTGCTTATTTGTTCATGTCACACCATATTCCCCCACAGTCTGTATTTTTGTATGAAAATCAAAATTGGAATGAAAAGATAGATAAGGAGTTCTTATCTATTCTCATTGAGCATAAACCCATTGGTTCCGTCTCTGATGACTTCATTCCTGCACATGGACTATTGATGGCTGCAGGTATACTGAATGAAAAATATGGGTTCACCCTCATGTGGGAAGACGTCTTCACTCGTTACAGATTCCTGAAGGAAAGGTACGAGACATTCTCTCAGATCACTCTCAGAGATGACGTAGGCTGGGGAGTGAAAGATAACTGCATCCATGCACGCGAAGATGTCTGGAATAAAATTTTCCAGGTAATGGATGTTTTGATCTCATCGGCAAACCATATTTAACTCTATGTTTATTGATTATTTCATAGGCATGTTTTGCGTAGATCATTTATGTAAAATATTTTGTATTCCTGTATTTATGTAGGGATGATTGTATTTCTTATTTTTTCAGTGGAAGCCCCTCTCGAGAGCATATTACTATCAAGGGGAGCCTCTCTATGACTCCCTATGCTTTTTATTTCATTACGGTGATATCAAAGAAGAGCCTTCGAAGTCGAAGTCAGTTATTGAGATATCCGAAGACGATATCAAGAAGAAGCCTTCGAAGCAAGTTATTGATATATCCGAAGATGAAGACTCTGAAGAAATAAACTCGCCACCTATTACCTCCCGTCAACGCCGGCTGTTTGACAACACACTGAACTCTACTCCGTTTCATCCGTGGAATGCATCCCCACGAAAGCCTAAGAACATCGTTGACGACCCTCCCGAGCATAGCCAAGGACAAAGTTCATGTGCATCGTCAAGCCCTTTGAAGTGGTGGAATCCATGAAACCCTCCATTTGGTACTGAGATATCATACTACTGTCGACCTCTTGTGTTCTATGTAATGGAAGAATCTATCTCTATTTCCGTAGCTGCTTAATTTTCCAGTAGTAGGAAGCAGCAATTTTATTGTATCTAGGTTGTTGTGCTTGAATATGTTGTTTGTTGCAACTCTAAAAAATATTCTACTATGTTGTTCCATTTGAGAAAATGGAGTGAGTTTTAATAATTTTTTTGCAAAAACATCTCAATTATTAAACAACTTGAGATCTGCACAAAATTAAACTACTATCTTTTCCCATAGTATATGAAATCTGCACAAAAAAATAGGCGAGTAGAACTACCATTTGTATACACAAAAATACTGATATTCAATATCAAGATCATCATAGAAAGTAATATCTAAACCAGATTGACTCTAATTCAATCACATACCAAAACATAATTATACAAAGTCAGAGTCAGAGCTCATAGACAAAACCAACACAGGTTTTTGTAAATCCTGGATAATTACATATTTTGCACAAAATCAGGAACCAAAGAGACAAATGATGTTTCTCCAACACCTCAGTCTGAAGATGGAACCTGCATCTATTCCCCATCTGTAAGCATCATGTGAACGTAAGCTGCCCGAGCTTCCTCTGGGAGGCTCACAAACATTTGGAGACGCTGGGTCTGATCCACTAGCTTATTACATGCAACAAAACGAGCTCGTTCAGTTAAATCAGGTATTTTCTGCAGCATTGGGAACACCTCCTTCCTAGCCTTGCCAATGTCTGCCTGATATCCAAGTCTCTCTGCCAAGTCTTGCAGGCGAATATTTGTGTCCTTATGTATATTGGAGAGCAGATCACATAACTTTTCAATGGGATCATGTGCTTTACGTTTCTTACCTTTCGGTATTGCCTGGCTATCTCCATGTGTAGATTGGCAGAAACTGTTAATCTCAGCGTTCTCCTCGACTGTCTCCTCAACATAGATAATGTTATCAGGTATTTGACGCCCCACAGATCCAGACACTTGATGCTCAGAGATCATCTCATTCACTGATTCCATTACGTCCTTGGCCCCTTCACTGGTAGCTCGATCCTTTCCGAAAACTTCTTTCCATCCCTCCAGTAAAGGCCACTCCTTCTCCCTCATTTTTTCGGCTTCGGGATCAACCTAACAATTTTCATTAGAAGTAAATCACAATAGAGAATGTAAACAATGCTAAATATTATAAATGATTGACTGAAGATTACCCTAATGACTTCCGCCCAAGCTTCATCGTCGCAGTCTATCATGTTATCCCCTTTCAAATTGAAACCGACCCCGCTACGACTCAATATTGTAACCAAACTGGCATAATGTTTCTTCCAAGCCGTAAGCTTTGAGTCTATATGAGGACGACCTTTGATTCCAGCAGAAGGAAAGTGTACTTTCATAGCATCTTCTAGCTTCTGTACATAGCCGCAACGAAAACCGTTATCTGACTTCCATCCTTTGACAACCAACTCCTTAAGAGCTGCAAGTAGAACTTTCTCTTCATCTGCTCTCCAGCAGCGACGACCCGGTTCTTTCTTTGTTCTCCTCACTGTGCCATTGCTTGTTTTCTTTATGCTCCTCATAGTGCCATTGCTACCTAGTAATTCTTACAAGAAAGGGATATCATCATTAACAAACAAGATATTATTCACTTGTAACAAAAAAACTTTTTTAGATTCTGCTACTCAAAAATATCCCCAAGCAATTAGGAAAATACATGGATTCTAAAAAAAATTGAAGCGACAAAAATCAGAAATAATTTTAATGCCCTAACCACAACAACATACAACACACATTTTTGGGGCACCACATGATACACAATGGAAATGGAGCTCAAATTTCCGAATAGTTTTATGAAAAACAAGGGAAAATTCCATTCAATCAAAGGGTGTTGCATTTGTATGTATATTGATAACTTAGGCATTTCAAAGGAATTAAAATGCTTGTTTTCACCTTTAATCTTGCAAGATTTCAACAAGTCTCACAATTGTGTAGGATATGTGTTCATCGAAAGCTGTTACCTCCATTAGTTGATGTCATCTTCAATTTCTGAAGCTGCAGTTCCTTGCTTCCGACGACAATCAGAAGGTAACACGGAATGAGAAATCTTGATCGATTGTGTCTTCGCCGGCTGAAATTTGGAGAGGCGGAGCGAGAGCTCGCTTCGATGTTGGTGAGGCTGGATGTTAGGTTTTGAAATTGGACAGCAAAATAAAAAAGGGCAATGACCGCGTAAAAGCCACTCCGGAAAGAAATGAGCGGGACAATCTATTTTGGGAGGGTGAAATAGGTAATTTCATTTTGCCCCCATGATATAATCCTGTTAACCAAACGCACTATTAAAAAGTTAATCTCACCCTACCAAACGTACGTGTAATATGTTACAGGTGATTGAATCAGAATGTCCAAGATAATTCACACTATTCTGATAGAATCATGGCTTATCCTAACCACCCTACCAAACAAGTACTTAGTAGTAGTTAGACATAGAGTTGGGGAAATATGCCGAAATACCGGTATACCATTTATATCCTATCGAAAAATTATCAAAAAATACCGTAATTAAGGTATATCGAAAATATCGATAAGGTATTATATATTGTACCGTAGAACTACGGTAAGGTAAAGGTATCAATTTTCACATAGCGGGGTATACCGTTCCATACCGAAGTTCCGATATATATACCATAAATTCACTAAATTGCACATATCATTAAAATTTTATTAATTATTTCATATTTTTATTTTATAGTTATGTAACATTTATAATTAAAAAATATAGTTTATTGTTTAATGTGCTATTATAGAGTAATACACGCAAAATGTAAAATAACAATGAAGAATAAATAAAAATTAAAAGAAAAGAAAATGAATATTTCTTATTAATTAGTAGTATTAATTATTATCTCCAATGTATTTTCTTGAATATCAATCGATAAGAGGAGCATAATGTTAAAATTTAATCATTGTGATATGATATTTTAAGGTATACCGCGGTATACCGAATTAAGGTATGGTATACCAAAGATAATGTAAGATAAATGTATATAGTTTTCTCCATATCGAAACTAAGGTATACCGACATAAGAGTATACCGAAAGTTACGGTAAGGTAAATATATGAAATTAAGCATATCGCAATTTAAGGTAAAATATAAGGTATGAAGAAACAATAAAGGTATGCGGTACCGACCCACCTCTTTAGACATTCACGTTTAGTTGCTCACATCATATATAGTTATTACTTTTATATTCAACACTACATTTTAGTTTACAAGGCAAATATTTTCATTTTTGCCAAAGCAAATATTATTGGACTAATCGCGCCACCTCCAAAAATATAAATATGAGTCCAACGTCATTGATATGATTGATCAAGCGCTTACATATATCTAGTTCTAGATTTTATTTCATTCACTCCTCTTCTTTTGTCTTTTTTAATTGGACCATGTAATTAATAGAGATTCCTTTCTCAAATGTTAAATGCCTACACTCCTCTTCTTTTGTCTTTTTGAATTGGACCATCAAAAGCATCCCAATGTAATCCGCTTCCAACTCCTTCCTACAAATAAGCTCCAATATCAATTCATCATGTAAATAAGCCATTACCAGCTAAAGAAGCTATGGAGCTTCTAACAATGGATAAGTAAGTAACATATGATACCTCCGAGAATTGGGGAGACACACGAAGCGATCTGTCATTTTCTTGACATAATTGGGCATCAAGATCTTCAGCCACGGAGTGATTTTGGACATTTCTTCTGCAGCGTGCCTCGCGGCAGCATGGCCAACCTATATATATGAATATCATCAATTGAGCATAGAATCAAAAAACAAATTCAAACTTGTCTCAAACAAAAACAACATAGCATATTATATTAGCATTGCTATACCTCATGCCCAATAATGGCTGCAATTTCAGCATTCGTTTTGAAATAATCGAACAAGCCGGTGAAAAGAACAATCTTTCCACCGGGCAAACACTCGGCATTAACATCATCAGGATCATCCACAACAAAAAACTCCCATTCGAATTCCTCCAAATCAGCAGCAGTTCCCATCTTTGTCTTCATACTTTATTCCTCCTTGAGCAAAGCCCCAACAATTTCCTGCCCTATCTCTTGAACCCTAATACTGTGATGGTGATGAGAGGGAAGTATTTTCCATTCGTATTTCTTGGCTTCATACTCAAGTATCGATTGGCTGAGTTTTTTTCAATAGAAATGGACATAGGCACAAAATGGGTTCTCTTTGCGTAAGGTATAGTCTCCAAATTCCAAAAATACACACTTGCTGCAGCAACTCCACAACCTAACAAACCTATCCTTTTGTATCTTGGTTTCTTATTCCACCATTTGTAAACCTTCTTTGCCACACCACTGAAATAGCTATTGTTCTTGAGGGCATTCTGGGAAACTAAGTTTCTGCTCGTGTTTAGAGGAACATAATATTCTTGAGGGTCATGCAAAACTAGGCTCTGGAAAATTGGATGAGGAAACTGAGAAGCAGATTCTTTAACGAGGGCCATCTTCGAATTCTTGAAAAATACTAAGTCCCTAAAAATCGGGTGAGAAAATTGAGAAATTCGAGACCCATATTCTTGAATGGGAGCAGTCTTCAAACTGAAAAACCGTTGCGAGGAGAGGTGGGAGTGATGAGATCTCCAAAGAGAAATTCTCGACCCAGTTATCGAATTCGAGTTCGAGTTCGAATTCTTGAGTGCATTGAAGTAAAACTAAAAGTGGGATGATGAATTCTTGGAATAGAATAAGATGTAGGAATAGGAGGAAGGGAAGGAATCTTGGAATTGTAGCGACGAAGAAGATGAAAGATTAACCTTGATGATCTTCCGTACCATGCCATGATGTGCAGAATTAGGGCAGAAATCGTGATTAAGAGAGATGGGTTTGTGTTGAGAGTGGATGATAAAATAAGTTTCTTGTTGGAGGAGTTGGAGTCGGAGGATTTCGGTTTTGGTTCAATTTTTCTATAATTTTATGCCCACCAAATTATTATTATTTATATACTCTTTCTATCCCTTCCGTTTATGCCTAATTTTTCATTTTGGGTCGTTCAAACAAAATATATCTATTCTTTTTTGAACGCTAATTCACCACCGGTTCCTTATTGTTCGTCGTTTTTCACCTTTTATTTATAAAATATCACATTTAGCACCTCTTTTACTTTTTATTTACAATTAAAGTGGGTTCCAGTTTTTACTAACCTCACAATCTCTTAACAATTCGTATTAAAATATAGTAAAACTTTTATAAATTAATAACCTTGGGACTATAAAATTTTATTAATTTAGAAATCTTAATATATCGATAAATTAATATTTTATTAATTAAAAGAGAGACTTTTAAATTTCAACAAATTTAGTACATATGTATTGAAAATAAGTGAATTTATATATGTTTCATTGATTATAGTTATACATCAACCAATTATTTGTGACTAATTAAATATATTCATGTATGATATCAATTCATTATATACTATTGTCACATAAGCAGTGGTCACATTAAGTATGTCCATCGTGAGTAGGGGAGCGTTTCTGATTATTTAAATACTTTTAGAAGATTTTAAATTTTTGGAAAGGTTCGGTTTGTATGATATTATCGTGTGCTCAGCTAATATAACAATTTTGTTTTCTTTTAACTTTTTTAAATAGAATTTAAATTTCTTTAATATGGTTTAAATAGAGTTTGGGATTGTAGGGCCGGCGTTATCATGTCAACCAAGTATAATCAAAACATTTCTCTAAGCAAAAGTGTAGAGACTATAATAGGTTCCATATAAAGCATAAACTACACTAAAATTCATTTATTTATAAAATCTAAAATTCATACCACTCAAGAGTCAAATAGTGAAGTAGCCACAGAAACGCTCCCCTACCCACGGTGGGCATACTTAACGTACCTACTGCTTACGTGGTGATGCCACGTCGTTAATATTTTCTTTTTAGGGTTCGATTTTTTTGGTAGGGTTTAGTTTGTTTTGATAGGATTTAATTTTTATGGCATGTATTTAAATTAATTTCCTTATTTAAAGTATTATCACGTCATCCGTAGGCATATTAAGTATGTCCATGGTGGGCATTGGAGCATTACTCGAAGTAGCCATCATTAGTTTAGGATACAATCTAAAACTTATATCCGACCGGATTCTAGTTCTAGAATTAGTTCAAGATGTGAACGAGGAACCATAATTAATATAACTCTAGCTTACCTTCGTTTAGAGTCAATTGGAGTTGGAAGAATTAAAGGAGAGATTTCAGTTCTACTTTTTGCTCCTTCTCGAATTGGAACATCTTGTAGCAACTAGTTTCTTTTTAATGCCTCCTACACTTTGTCAAGTGACAATGTACGTACTAATAAAAGAATTTCAATCTTTGTTTAAACAATAAATCTAAGACTTTACAAACACACCTATAAATCTACTCATATAGCAACTAGTTTCTTTTTAATGCCTCCTACACTTTGTCAAGTGACAATATACTAATAAAAGAATTTTAATCTTTGTTTAAACAATAAATCTAAGACTTTACAAACACACCTATAAATCTATTAAAAACCTCTTGTGGCCCATTGCATGATCTCCCTCTCCCTCTGTCTCCTTCTCCGCCTCCGTCGTCTTCTCCTTGAGTGCCTCCCTATACAAGGAGAGGGCTTCCTCCATGACTTCAGGCTCAGAAAGCAATTGAGCTCTCTTCTTTCCAGAAGGATGTTTATGAAGACGATCATCTTCGTCATCCAATGGCGAAGTAGAATAAAGTCGATCAAACTTCTCACGCACCTCGATAGCTACCCAAGGATCATAGCCCGCAGACGCCATTAAAAGCAGTCCGATATAATCTGCTTCAATCTCATGCCTGCCATAAAACTAAATCTTTAAGAAAAACAAAAATACATACAAACTCTTGTATCAATACATCCTGGAATTAATATGGCCCAGTACAGTAAAGGAAATTTCTTCATAACAAAGAATAGGGGGTTAATGGAGCTATAGAGCTCAACATTGAAACTCAAATTTGTTCATAACTAGAGAATAAGTAACATCTAATATCTCCGGTTGGCGGGTCGAAACACGTAGAGATCCAGCATTTTCACGACGAAATCGGGGACAAATAACATCAGCAACATCAGCCAAAGGAACCTGGACACTGTTTCTTCGCCATGCCTCCCAGCAGCATGACCAACCTAAACATTATAATCAAGCAAAAACTGAGGGGGAAAAAAATTAGAAATAAAAAAATCAAATGTCTATTTTAAATATATAGAACAAAAACACCAATGCATAGATTACCTCATGCCCAATAATGACAGCAATTTCAGCATCAGTTTTGAAGTAATGAAGCAAGCCAGTGTAAACAACAATCTTTCCACCCGGGGTATACACAGCATTAACAATATCGGGCTTATCCACAACTATAAACTCCCATTTGAATTCGTCGAAGCACGCAGTTTGTCGATTGTCCTCTTTCTTCACTTCCTTGAGCAAAACCCTAATAATATCCTGCCCTATCTTATGAACCCTAACACTCTGGGGATGATGAGACGGAAGTATTTTCCATTTGTATTCCTCTGCTTCAAACTTAACTATAGATTCGGCCAATTCTTTTTCGAGATATGTGGGCATAGCCACAAAATGGGTTCTTTTTGTGTAAGGAATGGTCTCCAAATTCCAGAAATAAACACTAGTTGCAAACACAGAACCTAACAAACCTCTGGTGATTAACTTTCTGTTTCTCGGATTCGGATTCCGCCATACTTTATTTCTTTGCGCGCAGTAGATCCTAACGCGAGAAGTATTTGAATTGTTGCGACGGAAAGCGTCAACAATGAATCTTGATGATCTTCTGTACAATGCCATGAACTTAAAAACAAATGCACGTTCTTATATATGCAAAGATGTGGGGCAACTCACTCCCAAAAACAGTCGTTTGATCGAGAGATTTGAGAGATTAAGAGAAAGTTGTAAGTAAATTAACAAACTTAAGAGAGGCGATTCACCACCAAAACAGCCGTAGGGTTGCTGGCCTTTGCTTCTTTTCTTTTTAGTTTGCACATTAGGGTTCAGTTTTTTAAGTAGAGTTAATTTGGTAAGATTTTTGTTAGCTTCCTTATTTATATCTTTGCGCCGTGCATTGTGCACACTTAATGCACTCACCGTTGATGTGGTAATGTCGATTATTTTTTTGATGTGCTAATATCATATCGGCAAATTTTCCAATTAGAGATCAATCTTTTTTAAGTATGATTAATTTTTTTTATAGTAGTGTTTAACTATTTTTTGGTAAGATTTTTATTAAATTTCTAATTTATATCATTGTTACATCCGCACACACCTTTGTACTTTACTAGCAAATGAAACGTGTGTTGCACGTTGATTTTATTATATTTTTTAATTTTTTAAAAATACATTTTCTAAAAAAAATTATAAATTAAGTTTTTTAAAATAAAGGAATTTTAAATTATGTAACCTTTACCCTTTTCAAAAATTAATATAAACTTGTATATTAATTTAATTACCTAAAGTTGGAAAAAAAAAAATCAGAATCGTTGTAGGTGTTGGTGTGGTGGTGCCTCACTTGATAATTAAAAATGAAGTGCAGTTTCACTTATTTTAGATGTAGATATATGCACACGGTCCTTACACATGGTTTATTAATTAGAAATGGGTTATAAATACTAAATACACATAAAAAAAATTCTTATTCATAATATATATATAAAGTCGGTCAAATTACAGAAACACCAGCATTGAAGAAAGAAGTTTTTATAAGTGCATGAATTGTTGTTTTCGTTGCCTATATATATTGACTTTGTTAACTACTACTATAAGATAAGTTATTTTTTTCATCTTTAATTATAATTATAATGGGTATTCGCTTATATTCAAAAGTTAAAATAGTTATGGCTTTTTTCCTTTTCCTGAAAAAAATGTTCGAGAGAAGCAAAACTATAAATGAAGATATTTTAGCATCTTTATATGTTTCTTTTCCGTATATATGGTAAAAGACATCTAAATAAATGAGATAAAAAATTAAAATAATAATAAAGAATTATTACTTTCTTGTTTGATTTTCTTATCTGCAGAATGTTTTATCTTTGTTTTGCTTGCCAACTACACAAATAATCAAGATTCTATAAACTACAAGAAATTTATTTCCTTGCCAATTACACATTGAACCAATTGGATGAATACATAATTATAAATAGTGATCAACAATGGATTATGAAATTACCTCAAAACATAATAAAATTTGAGTGTTTAGCCGCTAAAGGATACTAAATACAGATGTTTCGAAAATAAATATTAAAATTTATAAAATCCTTGAAAAATCAAGAGTTGAAGAATACTTTGAAGAAAATAACCTTGAGAATATAATTTTTTTTTCATTTTTCTCCGCACATGAAGAGTATGGTGTTATCTGTTTATATTATAAAATGTAGGCATTTTCTTTGTATTGCGTATTTAACTAATTAAATTATAATAATACTTAGATTTAATTATTACAAACTTTGTAATGATAATAAATAGTGTTTAAAGAGCAAAATAAAACTAATGATATGGACCAAATAACATCCCAACTAAAATATTAAAGAGCCAAGTGGTTGAACCTCTCGAACAAAATATAGAACAATAGCATTGAAAAATTAATAATTTTATTAATTTTTTATTTTAAAAATATAGAATGGTTAATGACGTAATCAGATTTGATAAATTGAACAAATGTCCCTATTTATTTCAATAATTATTGAAACAATATCATACTCCAATAAAATAAGTAAATTCATATAATATAATGTAAGATGAGATTTTCTTATAATAGTTAAAAATAGTATTATCAACAAATAATTAGAATCCTGAAGTATAAGAAATTAGAGAATAAAAAAATATATATTATCATGGCAAAGATGAAAATATTATACATATTGATTTTTTTTTTCTTCTCAATCTTAATGAGTAAAAGATTTAAAGTTAAATATATTCACAATTAATACATAAATCGAACAATTCCCATGATATATATCATACATACTCAAGACTTTGATGTTTCTTGCAGTATGGTAAAATATAATATTGAAATAAACTTAGTTATTATTAAATTTTATTTAGTCAAAATATATCATCTATATGTAGAAAAAAAAATAGTTAAAATAGTATGTCATATTTACCATATACAAAATCTATATATAAAGGGAAAAAAAAAAAGAAAAAAAGAAAATCAGAAGTGTTAGGAGCTCTGGGGGCGCAAGTTTGTGGGGATTTCTTAACGTGCGCCATCTAGATCTCGGCATGGCAAAAGGAGCCGGAAAGCAGAGAGGACGACCGAAGAAGACTACCGGAGGCCCAATTCCGACCCCAACGCCACCTAGGGTGGATATGGCGGAGAGTTCGACAGATGCGATGATGCGTGAACGAAGTAAGGCTGCGGAGAATACTGAAGCATTGAAGCAGAAGATTGAGCTGGAGTTACTTGCATCGGAGGCTAAACAAGGGGTGGAAATGGATGCTGAAGGGAAAAAAGAGAAGATAGCGATGGAGGTTGAAGATACTATTCAGCCGCCGTTGCGTAAGATAGGCATGGCGTTAGGGTACGTTGCTCCGATCATCAGTAACGGTATCCCTACTGCTAAGCTTGTTACGACTGAGATTGAGAAAGAATGTGAAAAATGGAAGCATGCTGTGATATTATATGTGATTGGGGATTCTCCCACTATTACGTTTCTGAGATCGTTTCTTTTGCATAACTGTGGTTTGAAGGATAGTGTGGAAATTTTTTATCATCATGAAGGATATTTTGTAATTCGATGTTCAAATGCGGTTGAGAAGGAGAGACTATTGTTTGAAGGGCCTTATACCATAGCGAGTCGACCGATAATTGTGAAGGAATGGGTGGCGGATTTCTGTTTTGAGAAGGAGGTTTTGAAGGAAATTGCATTGTGGATCCGCCTTCCTAACCTACCTTTAACATGCTGGAGTAATGATTCCTTGAGTCGGATTGCAAGTGTGATTGGTACGCCGATTTGTGCAGATGAATGTACCACTACACAGCAGAGAATATCTTATGCTCGGTTGTTGGTGGAGATTGATATCACAAAGCCTATGAAATACAAGGTGCCGATTGTTCAGGAGAATGGTGGTGTGGTAGAGCAACAAGTCTACTATGAATGGGTTCCATTGTATTGTCAAAAATGTCACCGAGTGGGACATGTTTGCACTGAAAAGAAGGTAGAGATTAGAAAGTCGGCTCCGGCGCAGATACAGCAAAGGTGGCAAGTGAAGGAAAAAAGGGAAGTTTGTAGAAGTGGCTGAGGGTGAAGTAGAAGAACTTGGGGAAGAGAGGAAAGCAGGGAGTGATGAGGAGAGGGTGCAGCAACACCCAACATTTCAAGTATAGAAATTCCAACTGCGAACAGTTTTAAAGATCTAGGTATTGCACTTGAGGAAGAGGGCGGGGACCTTTTCCCCACTGTGGGGACATGAGAATTGTAGTGTGGAATGTGAGGGGATGCAACAAACCATTCAAATGTAAGGAGATTAAAGTTTTTCTAAAAATAAATAAGGTTGATGTTGCGATTCTCTTGGAAACACAAGTAAAACAAGAAAATGCAAAAAAAGTGGTAGATAGGATTTGCAGGGGATGGGAGTTTATCACAAACTATGAAGTTGCTGTCAATGGAAGAATCTGGGTGTGTTGGAACCCGAAGATGGTGCAAGTGACTAAGGGTGAGGTGCATGAGCAGGCTCTACAATGTGAGATTTTGGATGTTAGCACTGGAGTAGTACATCACATGATAGCTATATATGCACTGAATACAAATGAGCAGAGGAAGACTGTATGGAGTTATGTCAAGAGGAAATTCTATAATTGTCAGCTTCCTATGATGATGGGGGGAGACTTTAATGTTGTGCTTGCAGCTGAGGACAGAGAGCAAGGAAATCCAGTGAGCATGGTTGACATTATGGATTTTCAGCAGTGTATTACTGAAAGTGAGTTAGAGGAAGTGAGAGCACTAGGGGATCACTTTACCTGGTCTAATAATCAAGAAGGTCACAACAGAATCTATTCTAATATTGATCGCTGCTTTGCAAATTCTCTGTGGTTAGATGCCTACCCAGATGTTGTGGTGGAAAGATTAGCTAAGAGTATTTCTGACCATAATCTACAGTTACTGAGATTTGAAGATAGCAGGAAGCCGGTGATGTGTGGTATTTGTTGTTCATATTTTTTGATATTATTTATGAGCTTTAATTGATTTAATTTACACTATGGTGTGATTTGTGCAGGTAATTGCAATATTTGGATAAAGAGGAGCTTAATGGAAGATTGTGGAATTATGGCTTATTTTGCAAATATGGAGAAAAGTCAAAGAAGGAAGGAAATTAATTAGAAGAATATTTTTAATAATTTTAATTAGTTTCGTATTAGAATATTTTATTAATATTTTAATGTTTTGGGCTTAGCTAAATAAAAGCCCAAGTAGCAGACGTGTTTAGGGGGAAGTTTTAGACTTTAGTTTTTGGATTCTTCTTTTCCGTCAATAACCGTAGCTTAGGAGGGAGAGGAGGGGATCCTTCTTTTCTTTCTTCTTGAGGCGTGAGACGTCGATTGAAGACGGAACAGAGGAGAAACAAACAGCGCACTTTAATTTTAATTGTTAAACTTGTTTACTTGTTTTACTTCCTTTTCTATTTGCGATTAGTTTACATGATTGGTGAATGGATCGCTGATTATTATTGCTTCAAGTAGTTCATATATTTATTTTCGTGTTTCATTGCTAGGTATATTATTGTTTTCTTATTTTAATTTCTTCTTGTTTAAATTACTTATTATGAGTAGCTAGGTTTTTAATTCGGCAAGAATAATGAATCACTAGGCTAAATATTATGTGAGACCTAATTGTTTGATAATTAATTGTATGGGTTCCGAGTTATTCCTTGTGTTTATTATTTATTTCTGATTCTGTTTAAGCCTGATCAACTTAGATTTAATCGGAATATAGTCAATTAGTTCGTCCAATCCGTAATTGTTGGAATAGGGCTAATTTGTGGCAAAGCTATCGTATTGGTAGTAGGAATGATTTGGTAGATGAGTTATTACTTGCGTTCTTGGGTAATTTGTCTAATATCGGGTTTCTTCTTGTTTAATGCTATTGAAACATTAAATCTAGAACTGGCGTTACCAACTAGGTTGTGTTTTGATAAGAGAATAGTTGGTTTAAGCGTCTCTTGCTAGCTATCGAAAAAGTACGTAGGAATTGGGGTACGTCCGTTGCATTCACGGTATCCTATAACTGATTGGTCCATAGGAGTTGATTTATTTTTTGCGTCAATGATCGGAACCATTAGACTAGTGAGGAGTTATTCGAAGCCGAATTGTTTTTATTATTGATTCATATCTTGTTTGCATTTAGTATATTTTCTTGTTTTCATAGTTGTTAATCAAAACTCACTTTTAAGGCGTGGTGGCTACACCGAATTCAATCTTTAGGAAATTTAAGTAATTAACCCGTTCTCTGTGGTTCGACCCTGCTTACGCTTTACTAATCTTAGTTCTTAGCAAATTGCAGGAATTATTTGGTGGTAAACGACGTCCGCCAAAATGGCGCCGTTGCTGGGGAACGGTCGTTGATTGTTTTCTTATTTTTCCTATTGAATTTTTTATTTTATTTTATTTTGTGTTGTTTATGAGCAGATCTTCCAAGCCTATTCTTCTTTTTGATCCCGAAATCGAGAAGACTGCGAAAAGGTTAAGGAAGTTGCAGAAACTGTCAGAATCTCAAAACATTCTATCTGCCCAGACGGAGTGCTTTTCAGAAACTGATACCTGTTCTGAGTCTGAATTTGATTTAAGCCATCTGTTTGCCCAAACAGAAGGTATTCCTGAAGTCGAAACAGAAGTCCATACTCTTCTCATGGACATTGAAAGTGAAATGGCTGATCCAAGATTGTGTGATCTTGCAAGTCATAATGAAGATGATCCTCCAATGCCAATAAGGATGACTGAGGTTGAAAGGTCGATTGAAATAAAGCTCGGGCTTCTCAATGTTTTACCAACGTTCTATGGAAAAAAAACGAGGATCCTTACAACTTCTTGAGTGAATTCATCAAGATATGCAAGGTTCAGAAGCGCCCTGAAGGAATCACAGAGGATCAGTTCAAGTTGGCTGCGTTTCCGTTCACTCTAACAGCAGAAGCAAATGCATGGTTCAACGGTCTCGCACCAAACTCCGTTACTACATGGATTGAAATGAAGAAGTTGTTTTTGGAGCATTTCTTTCCTCCAACCAAAACAAATGCATTGAAGAAGGAGGTTACTGGAGTCCAACAGGAGTTTGAGGAGTCACTAAGCAGCTATTGGACACGATTCAAGAAATTGGTGGATAGTTGTCTGAATCACAAGTTCTCTGATGGTGATTTGCTGCAATATTTCTACCAAGGAATGAAGACTGACACTAAGAATCTTGTGAACTCATCAAGTGGAGGAGGATTTTCTAACAACACAGTGAGCGAAGCCAAGAAGTTGATTCAGAACTTGGTAGAAGCAACTAGAGAATATGATGAGCCTAACATTCGTTTGCTTAAGAGAGTTGCACAAACAAGCTCCTCTAACTTTGAGGAGAAGTTCGAAGAGAGGATGGGAAGAATGGAGAATGTACTGAACACTGTGGTTGAGAAAATAGCAAGTGTTGGCCAGAAGGAGAAACCATGTGGCACATGTGGAAAGCTGGATCACTCAACAATTCAATGCCGCATGACTGAAGGAGATAGTTTTGTTCAAGAGCATGTCAATGGAATTTGGGAAAATCAATCTCCATAGAGAGATCCGTTTTCGAACACTTACAATCCTGGTTGGAGAGATCATCCCAATTTCCGTTGGGAAGGACAAGGCAATCAAGTGCAGCAACAACCTCAACATGCTCAGCAGCAACAAAGCTACAGACCACCTCATCAAAGGGGATTTCAGCAAGCACCGACCCCTCCACAAGGAAAGCAAGGGAAATCTCTTGAAGACATGATGGGAGATTTGATTGGCTCACAGCAGTTGCTGACGAACAACTTGCAAGCTAATAATGAAGCAGTGCACAGACTTCAACAAGCACAAAAGGAGCAAAAGGTTTGCATTGATGGATTAGCTCATCAAATATCTCAACTCGCAGTTTCTGTGAATGAGATAAAAGGAAATCAAGGCAAATTGCCTTCACAAGTTCAAGTGAATCCAAGGGAGAATGTGAGCCACATCACTTTGAGAAGTGGCAAAGAACTGAGTGAGTCACCGAGCAAGAAGTTGGAAAAAAGCTCAAGAAATGATTCCGAAGAGACAGATGGTCTGCCCAGACAGAATGTATTCTCTGAGAAGCGGATGGGAAATACAACCAGTTTGGCAAAACAAGTCGCTGATCCCGAATCTTTGCTGAAGCAAGATGTTGAAGAGGAATTTGATTTGGGTACACCCGTTGAGGTTCAAGAACATTTGATTTTGAATGTACCTGATATTAAGATTCTTCCGCCTTTTCCTGAGAGATTAGCAAGAAAGAAGCCGAAAGAAGATCCCATGGACTTTATGTCAATCTTTGGAAAGATGGAAATTAACATTCCATTCTTACAGGCGATCAAGCTTCCTCAATTGAGCAAATTCATGAAGGATTTCATTGCTGGAAAATTCAAGAAGGCGAGCAAGATCGTGATGAGTGAGAATATCTCAGCCGTGATACAAAAGAATTTGCCTCCCAAGTGCAAGGATCCAGGTATGTTCTCTTTACCTTGTTCTTTTGGTGATACAAAAATTCAGCATGCGATGTGTGATTTAGGAGCATCTATCAATGTTATGCCATTATCTGTTTATAATAGATTAATTGGTGTGGAGTTGGTAGATAGTAATGTAGTGATACAGTTGGCTGATAAGTCGTGTGTTTATCCTGTGGGTTTATTGGAGAATGTTCTTGTGAAAGTTTATGACTTTGTTTATCCAGCCGACTTCTATGTGGTTGAAATGAATGATGCGCAATCTAAGGATTCAAATGGTGTTCTGTTAGGTCGTCCTTTCTTAAGAACTGCTAGAATAATCATTGATGTCTTTAGCGGTACAATTTGTTTGGATTATAATGGAGAGAAATTTACTTTCAACATTGATGATACTATGAAAAGTCCACCTGTTGTTGAAAGTGTTTCTGCCATTAATGTGTCTGACCCTTTTGTCCAAGAACCTCTTGAGACTAATCTTTTGCAGGACAAGTCGGAGCTCACCTTGACAAGGAGTCTCACTGAATTTAATGATAAAGGGACTGGTGATGAAGGAATGAAAAAGAATATCCCGTCTCTTATTGCTCAGCTGGAAGTTGCAGAATCTGGAAATACGTTCTGTTTGCCCAAACAGAGCACCTGCGATAGATCAGTTTCTTCTCATATGCAATCAAGCAAGTGTGAGGAGAGAAGGAGAATGAGAGTCAAGAAGAAGAAAGAGTCTTATCCGAAGTTCTATGATGCTTCCAAGTGGTATGAGGATCTTCAAATGATGTATTATGATTGGAAGAGGATGAAAAAGACATTTGAAGTTGGGCAGAAAGTTCTTTACGAATCTAAGCTACCACGGGAACCTGGAAAATTAAAGACAGGGTGGTTTGGTCCTTTCGAAATCCAATCCGTATATGAAAGCGGGGCAATTGTGATGAAGAGCTTGGATAAGGCACAGTCTGTTTTGGTGAATTGTCACAAGTTGAAGCCATATCTTGATGCATCTTCTAAGAAGTCGGTGGAAGAGATTCCATTGTCACCTCAAACAAGCTCTTAACTGCATTGAAAGTCTAGCCAAAGACTTTAAATGAAGGCGCTATTGGGAGGCAACCCAAATTTTTCTTTCCGTTTGTTTCTATTTAAAAAAAAAGAAAAAAAAAAGAAGGTCTTCTGATACTTCCTTTACAGGTCATGAGAGTGAAACTTCAAGATTTCAGACTAAGCTGCAGACCTGGAAATCCTTCCGTTTGCCCAAACAGTCGCTATTCTAGAATCCAGAATCGGTCATAAAATGGGCAGTTTCCTATTCCCTCTATTTTATTTTCTGTAACTTTAGTATTTGTTTTATGTTGTCTTGTTTGTTCTCTTTACATTTTCTTTTTTGTTTGCTTGAGGGCAAGCAAAGTTTAAGTGTGAGGAGGTTGTGTTGTGTGTTTTGTTTTGTCTTCATTCTTCGAGTCATGCATGTGTGTGAAGTAAAGCCAAGTACTATTGATTTGTTGATGTTTATGAATATACTTTGTCAGTTTGAGTCTTGCGATTTACTTGGTGAGTCAATATACTGTTAAGTGGTGAGATGAGATTTAAAATTTCGAAGAGTTATTAAATGAGGCTTGGGATGATGAAAAAGGGCATTAATTGAATATCTTTTAGCCACACTATATGAGGTTTGAGCCTAGAGTAGAGCACTCTCTACTAAATTCTTTTCTGAGTGATCACAATGTTATACTTTGGAGTATGTTATGTGTAAAAGTGATGGAAGGCACTAGGATGAACCAATTTTTGGCCTGAGTTTCATTGCCCTACCCGTTACATTTATCCCTAGTGAGCCATTTTGAAGCCTTGACCATTTTCTTTGATTTAAGCTACTAAATATTAAGCCAAGGCCTGTTTTGACTTTCTCTTGACCCTATTATGCATGAAAAATTCGAAAAGTCATCCATAGTCCTATTTTTTTTTCTGAAGAAAAGGCATCAGTGTCATACGTCCAGTTTGCCCAGATGTGTTGTATATACTATCAGATTTATCATATGTCCAGTTTGGCCAGACAGAAAGAGTTACTGTAATTTCTGTTTTGTATTGCTTATCATTGGAGTATAGTATCTTTGTTCCACTTAAAAAAAAAAGAAAAAAAAGAAAAGAAAGGTGCTGGAAAAAAAAAAGTGAAAAAAAAGAGATGAAAAGAAAAAAAGAAAAAAAGAAGAAAAAGAAAAAAAAATAAAATAAAATTGAACCTTAGTTGATTTGAGTTGAGTTGTGCTTAGGGCTTGTTTCATGATGGTTATTTTGTGCAGCCTGCACGAGTTGGTTGTTTATTTGTGATGCCTAATATTTACTCATGGATGATGATTCGAGTTTGAACATGCATAATGTTCTATTCTTATTTTCTCAAGCCTAGGAACCCTTTAGATCCCACCGAATACTTTTAATGGTCCCTAGCCCCATTACAACCGAAAGAGAAAGACCTTCCTGATTTGCATTATGACTGCTCTATGTTATAACTTGTGAATTTGTGTGAATCTCCTTGATTAGTGTACAGAGTGAATGAGTGAATCCATGAGCATTATTTGATTCTTGCCCGATTTTGACCAGGTTGATAATAGTGAGCTGTTATTTCAAATTTTCTAATTGTCACTTGAAAGTTGAGATTTGCTTTGTGGGTTGCATGATTTTTACTTGGCAAGGAAAAGTTTATTAGCAAAGGCAAATTGGTATTTACTTGGCTATTTTGTGTGTTGAGTCAGTTCGTGTCTCATTTCTCTATCTTCCATCTTTCTTTTATTTTTGTTGAGTCTTGGAGGGATTTTAAAATATGAACAACATTGTTTGACGATTGAGTTTATTCTTCACTTCATACTTGAGGGCAAGTATGATTCAAGTGTGAGGATGTTTGATGTGTGGTATTTGTTGTTCATATTTTTTGATATTATTTATGAGCTTTAATTGATTTAATTTACACTATGGTGTGATTTGTGCAGGTAATTGCAATATTTGGATAAAGAGGAGCTTAATGGAAGATTGTGGAATTATGGCTTATTTTGCAAATATGGAGAAAAGTCAAAGAAGGAAGGAAATTAATTAGAAGAATATTTTTAATAATTTTAATTAGTTTCGTATTAGAATATTTTATTAATATTTTAATGTTTTGGGCTTAGCTAAATAAAAGCCCAAGTAGCAGACGTGTTTAGGGGGAAGTTTTAGACTTTAGTTTTTGGATTCTTCTTTTCCGTCAATAACCGTAGCTTAGGAGGGAGAGGAGGGGATCCTTCTTTTCTTTCTTCTTGAGGCGTGAGACGTCGATTGAAGACGGAACAGAGGAGAAACAAACAGCGCACTTTAATTTTAATTGTTAAACTTGTTTACTTGTTTTACTTCCTTTTCTATTTGCGATTAGTTTGCATGATTGGTGAATGGATCGCTGATTATTATTGCTTCAAGTAGTTCATATATTTATTTTCGTGTTTCATTGCTAGGTATATTATTGTTTTCTTATTTTAATTTCTTCTTGTTTAATTTACTTATTATGAGTAGCTAGGTTTTTAATTCGGCAAGAATAATGAATCACTAGGCTAAATATTATGTGAGACCTAATTGTTTGATAATTAATTCTATGGGTTCCGAGTTATTCCTTGTGTTTATTATTTATTTCTGATTCTGTTTAAGCCTGATCAACTTAGATTTAATCGGAATATAGTCAATTAGTTCGTCCAATCCGTAATTGTTGGAATAGGGCTAATTTGTGGCAAAGCTATCGTATTGGTAGTAGGAATGATTTGGTAGATGAGTTATTACTTGCGTTCTTGGGTAATTTGTCTAATATCGGGTTCCTTCTTGTTTAATGCTATTGAAACATTAAATCTAGAACTGGCGTTACCAACTAGGTTGTGTTTTGATAAGAGAATAGTTGGTTTAAGCGTCTCTTGCTAGCTATCGAAAAAGTACGTAGGAATTGGGGTACGTCCGTTGCATTCACGGTATCCTATAACTGATTGGTCCATAGGAGTTGATTTATTTTTTGCGTCAATGATCGGAACCATTAGACTAGTGAGGAGTTATTCGAAGCCGAATTGTTTTTATTATTGATTCATATCTTGTTTGCATTTAGTATATTTTCTTGTTTTCATAGTTGTTAATCAAAACTCACTTTTAAGGCGTGGTGGCTACACCGAATTCAATCTTTAGGAAATTTAAGTAATTAACCCGTTCTCTGTGGTTCGACCCTGCTTACGCTTTACTAATCTTAGTTCTTTTATTTGGTGGTAAACGACGTCCGCCAGCCGGCTGGTATGTTTAGATTTTATAATGTGTGGACTGAACACCAACAATAAGAACAGGTACTGAGGGATCACTGGAAATTTAATCAGCACTCAGGCAGATTAGTTGATATATGGAGGATATGCCAGAAATTGAAGGGACCTCTCGGGAAGCTGAATAATATTTTGTTTAGGAAGACCTCTGAGAGAGTGAGTAGGATAAGGCAAGAGTTACAACAAACTCAACTTAATTTGAGCCAAGACAGAAATGATCATGAGTTGATAACTGCAGAAAGAAGATTGCTGAGTGAGTTGGAACACTGGAGTAGAATCGAAGAAAGCATTTGGTGTCAGAAATCGAGGTTAGATTGGATTAATCTTGGTGACTCTAACACCAAATATTTCCATGCCTATGCAAAAATAAGAAGGAACACTAATGCAATTAGTAGGTTGAGAAGAGCTGATGGAAGTGAATGTGTGGGGCAGATGATGATCAAAACTGAGATAAGGGAATTCTATAAAAATCTAATGGGTACAGCAGCTGAGGAGTTGACTATGGTGGAAAGAAGGATTGTGGAGAGGGGTCCTAAACTTCAGGTGGATCAACAGAGAATGCTGTGTGCAGACTGTACAAAGGAGGAAGTGAAAGAAGCTCTATTTAGTATGAACTTTAACAAGGCGCATGGGATTGATGGTTTTAATGCACATTTCTTTAAACACAGCTGGCATATTGTTGGAGAAAAGCTAGTAGAAGTTGTATGTGATTTCTTCCAAACTGGGAATTTACCTGAGGAGCTCAATGTAGGATTGATTACTCTCATTCCCAAATGTGATAATGCAGATAGAGTAAGGGATTTCAGACCCATAGCTTGTTGTACAACTCTCTATAAGATCATATCTAAGGTCTTAGCAAATAGGATGAAGAAAGTGTTAGGAGCTATAATCTCTGAAAGTCAATCAGCTTTTGTACAAGGGAGACTCATTTTTGATAATGTGTTGCTTAGTCATGAATTGGTGAAAGGGTATTCAAGAAAGAGGATATCTCCCAGATGTATGATCAAAGTAGATATCCAGAACGCCTACGATTCTGTAGAATGGCCATTTTTGAACATATGCTGATGGAATTAGGATTTCCTATGAGATATGTTACTTGGATTATGAAATGTCTTACCTCTGTCTCTTATGTGATAAATGTGAATGGAGAACTTACAGAGGCTTTTAAGGCAAAGAAGGGGATTAGACAAGGGGATCCCATTTCTCCATATTTATTCGTGGTGTGTATGGAATACCTCAGCCGATGTCTGCTGGAACTGAAAGATAATAGGAGCTTTCATTTCCACCCAAGATGCAGAAGATATGGTTTAGTACATGTGTGTTTTGCTGATGATTTGCTCATGTTTGCTAGGGGAGATGTAGACTCAGTGAAACAACTAATGGAGATCCTAGAGAGATTTGCTTCAGCTTCTGGTTGAAAGGCTAACCAACAAAAAAGTTGCATTTATTTTGGGGGAGTAACAGATGCAACAAAAACTGATATTCTTGCGGTTGCAGGCATGGAGGAGGGACATCTTCCGTTTAAATACTTGGGTGTGCCACTATCTGATCAGAAGCTAACTCATATCCAATGACAGCCCTGCTACAAAAAATTCTACAGAGGATAAATTGCTGGGCATCGAAGCTACTGTCTTATGCAAGTAGGGTTCAATTGATCAAGTCAGTACTATTTGGTGTGCAGATGTTTTGGAGCCAGATCTTTGTGTTACCTCAAAGAGTCTTAAAAGCTATACAAGTGGCTTGCAGAACATTTCTTTGGACTGGGAAATCTGAGATGTCAAGGAGAGCATTAGTAGCATGGGAGAAAATCCTATTGCCAATTCATGCAGGTGGATTGAATATCATCAATGTGGAGTTATGGAACAAAGCAGCTGTGTGTAAACTGTTGTGGAGTTTAAATCAGCATAAAGACAGGATATGGATAAGATGGGTACATGAATATTATATTAAGCAGCAAGATGTGTTGAGTATGAGGATACCGTTGCATAGTTCGTGGGTGATAAGGAAGATTTTGGGAATAAGAAAGCAGCTCCTAGAACTACAGAATGGAGCAGACATACTGGAAGCACCGAACTTTTCGATTAGGAAAGTATATGCAGCTCTAATGGGAGAGGTACAAAAGGTGCCGTGGGCGAAGATGATGTGCCACACGATGGTTCCGGCAAAATATAAATTTATTACGTGGATGGTTATGCATGGGAAGCTGGCTACATACCAGCTGATGCAGAAAATGGGGGTACAAGTTGATCATGATTGCTGTTTTTGTCGAAGGGAAGAGGAAACAATGGATCACCTTTTCTTTGAATGTGAATTCTCGAAGGAAGTATGGAGGAAAGTGGCATGGATGGGAGGTGTAGAGGAGGATGCAAGGCAATGGACTGAAACAAGAAGGCTACTGATGGAGAGATGCACGAATAATAATGGAAAGCAACGGGTTTTTAGATGCATGGTGAGCATTTTACTATATCACATTTGGCGAGAGAGGAACAAGCGAAGAATGGAGGGGGTTTCGACGTCTGCAGAGATTACTGCGCGGCAGTGCATGTATATCTTGGCATGGTGTGGGTTGAAGGATAGGAAGGTAGGGAGGTTATTGCAGAGAAGGGTATAAAGTAGGATAGGTGATAATGTTTTTGAGTGATGTAGAGAGGGTGTAGAGTTGTGAATCCACAATTTTGAGTAATGGAAATTTACACCAAAAAAAAATCTATATATAAAGCAAGTAACTAATTAATAAAAAAAATACATAAAAGGTATAATAGGCAATGTACATTTTGACAAAAGGCTCTTTTTATATAGTTATAGATAGATAAACTTCATTGTTTTCTCATTATTAAAAAAAGTACACTTTATGTATAAAGGCAAGACAACAATAAGCAATACTATCATTTCATACATCGAGAAATTCTAATAGAAACGAAATAGTTGAAAGACAGTACATTGTTGAATTCAATCTCCTCAAGATTCATAATTAAACAATTTTAGGTTCTATATCATCATCCACAACAATGAACTCCCATTCGAATTCCCCCAAATCAGCAGTTCCCATTTTTTTCATACTCTGTTCCTCGTTCTTCAAAGCCCTACTAATTTCTTGCCCTATCCCCCTCCCCAAATTTGTGTATTTCGGGCCAAAAACCTTTTTCTTATAGAAGAAAACTTAAAATGATGAATTAATTGAATAAATGATAAAAATTGGTATTTTTTAATTTAAATAAAAAATCACATTGTAACGTGAAAGCAAAAAGATATAAACATTTTGCAATTAATTATAAACTCCTAATCCATAATATTAATCGTGTAATACACAATAACCACTCGTTTTAGACGAATGTATTGATAATATTTTTGAATGGTTTTAAAGCATTCCAACTATTTGTTTAAGAAATATCCATTGATGTGGTGCATACTTAAATTTTATCAGAAAACTAAAATCGAAATCATTGAATGGTTTTGTTTTTAATGGCATATAACTGAATAATGTAAAGACTCGTGAGAATTGGCAAACATTTGATGGAGGAATGATCATGAGTCCCTCCATTTTTTATTAAAATGTACCTTACATATATTCAATACGTGAGATATAAAATATGAAAACATGTCACTTCAAAGAAATGAGAGGGAGTATTTAACATGAAAGTTGGGAGTGGCCAAATACTGTAGGGCTTGTTCTTGATGGTTTTTGCGGAAGCTATGATAAAATATGAGCAGATTTTGGTAGAATAAAAAAGGTGTTTAAGATAGTAAATTTGGGAAGAAACAAGAGTAGCTGCTGCTCACTCGTCTTTGCATTGATGCTTGATGGATTTTTCTTCTTTGATTACAAAAGAGAGCAACACTAATTATAGTGTGCAGTAGGTGATTCTAGACAAAGAGAATTAAAAGATATAGTTGGGGAAGTGAAGGTTGACAGTAATTGCTCCACTGAATCTTCATTCAATGCATCTAGATTATTCTTGAGATTGCAAATTAGCTGTTTAACACCCCTCCTTAATTTGCAATCTTGATTTGCTTCTTGAAATTCTCAAACTTGTCGGAGGAAACAGCGTTGGTCATTGGTGTTGATAAACTTCAAGCATATTCTTCCTTCATTCACTTGAAATCGGATGTAATGGTATCGCAGCTCGATGTGCTTGGATCTTGCATGGAAGACTGGATTTTTCGCCAAGGCAATTGCCGACATATTATCGCAGAAAATCGTAGTTGCTTCACTTTGCTTGAACTTCAAATCTTCCAAAATTCTCCTTAGCCAAACGCACTCACGTGTAGCTTCTATGGCAGCAATGTATTCTGCTTCTGCCGATGATAATGCAACAGATTTTTGTTTCCTCGAACTCCATGATATGATATTTCTTCCAAGACAAAACACATAACCAGATGTGCTCTTTCGATCATCAAGCGAACCTGCCCAATCACTATCGGTGTACCCCACAAGATTGAAGTCTTCTTCTTTCTTATACTCAATGCCTTGATTCTTCGTACCCTTCAAGTACCTTAAGACTCTTTTTGCTGCTACAAAATGATACTTGCTTGGTTTATTCATGAAGCGAGATAGTATACTTACAGAGTAAGTGATATCCGGCCTTGTGTTGAGATAGTTCAACGATCTGATCAGCTTTCTATAGAGAGTAGCATCGGCTTTTAACGCACCATCAACCAGCTGCAATTTTTCATTTTGCGCCATTGGAGTAGGAATGGGCTTGCACCGACTCATGTTGAATTTCTTCAACAAATCCTCAATGTACTTCTCCTGAAAAAGAAAGATTTTTCCAGGACTTTGTTTAACTTGAATTCCCAAAAAATATTTCATGAGACCCAAGTCAGTCATCTCGAATTTCTCCATCATCTTCCTCTTGAAATCTTCCACCAGACTTGTGTTTGTCCCAAAATAGATGAGATCATCTACGTAAAGACATACCACAAGAAAATCATTTCCAACATTTTTCACGTAGAGAGAAGATTCGCTTTAACTTCGATTGAAGCCACTCTCAATGAAATGACTATTGATCTTGTCGTTCCAAGCTCGTGCTGATTGCTTCAAGCCATATAAGGCCTTTTTCAATCGATAGACCTTTTCTTCTTTTCCATCGATCACAAAACCTTCCGGTTGGTCGACATAAACTTCTTCAATAATTTCTCCATTTAAGAATGCAGATTTTACGTCGAGCTGAAAAACATTCACTTCCAATTGAGCAGCAAGAGCTAGAACCGTTCGAATCATCTCGATTCTAGCAACTGGAGCGAACGTTTCAGTGAAATCAACTCCAGGTTGCTGAGAATAGCCTTTCGCGACGAGTCGAGCCTTATACTTCTGGATTTCTCCTTTTTCATCGAACTTAACCTTGAACACCCATTTTAGACCAACTATTTTCCTTCCTTTGGGCCGATCAACAAGCTCCCAAGTCTTGTTTTTCTCAATGTTGTGAATCTCTTCATCCATGGCCTTCTTCCATTGCTCATTCTTGGATGCCTCTTCGTAATTTTCTGGCTCACATGTGAATAAGCAAGACTCATATATCTCACTTAGAAGTCGTGTCCTTCTAACAGGACTCTCATTATCAGATTCAAGAGTTGGAGGTTGAGATGGAGCTACTTCTTCTTCCACCTTTTGAGTTTGAGATGCCTGCGGATCTTCATAAAATGGATCCTCCACAACTTTCTTTCCTTTCCAATCCCAAGTGGCAGCTTCATCGAATACCACATCCCTCGAGACTGTAATTTTGTTTGTTGAGGGATCAACAAGATGAAATCCCTTGGATTCATCACTATATCCAATGAATACGAGCTTCTTTCCTTTTTCATCAAATTTCCCACGTGTGTGAGCTGGAACGAGTGCATAAGCTATGCTTCCAAAGACCTTGAAATGATCCACTCTCGGCTTCTTCTTCGACCATGCCTCGAACGGAGTTTTGTTCCTCACAGCTTTCGTTGGAGAACGATTGAGAATGTACACAGAAGTGTGTACTGCTTCAGCCCAGTAGAGATTTGGAACCTCCTTTGCCTTCAACATACTTCTTGCCATCTCTACAATTGTACGATTTTTCCTTTCGGCGACGCCGTTTTGCTGTGGCGTCCTGCTTACTGTCAGCTGCCTTTTGATTCCATTTACTTTGCAATATTCAATAAATGGATTGTAGAGATATTCACCTTCACGATCTGTTCTCAAGGTTTTAATCAAACAGCCACTCTCTCTTTCAACAAGAGCCTTAAAATGTTGAAAAGTAGAGAAGGCTTCTGACTTTTGATTAAGAAAATAAATCCACATCATTCGAGTGTAGTCATCAACAAAGAGAATGAAGTACCTCTTATTTCCAGGAGATGGAGTCTGCACAGGTCCGCAAATGTCGGAATGAACGAGCTCCAAAGGTTCCTTTGCACGCCATGAGATTTTTGGAAAAGGTAGCCTGTGCATCTTCCCGTAAATGCACCATTCACAAACTTGATTATTCTCTTGGATGGCTGGAAGTCCGGTCACCATATTCTTCTTCTTGAGCAGCATGAGACCTTTGCAATGAAGGTGGCCATATCGTAGATGCCATAGTTGTGATTGATCAACTCCTTCAGCCTTGAGTGCTAGATTTGCATCCGACGGCAACACGAGAGGAAAAGTTTTATTCCTCATTGGAATGTCTGCAACGACAAGGTTCTTTTGCTTGTCAAGGATTTTGCACCTTCGGTCGTCGAAGAGAACTGAGAAATTCTTTTGAATCAGCTGTCCCACACTTAGAAGATTGTGTGAGAGCTTCGGCATGTAGAGAACATCGGAGATGAGTTTCCGAATTCCATCCTTCATTTGAATAGCGATAGTTCCTTTTCCTTCAGCCTTTCTTTCCGATCCATCACCAAGAACGATTTTAGTAGTGATATTTGGATCGATCTTGACGAAGAGATCACGGTTTCCCGACATGTGATTACTGCAGCCACTGTCTAAGTACCACATGCCTTTTGATTCTTGAGAAGAACCAGAGAAGAATAGGAACTCTTCATCTGTTTCTTTCGAGAATTTTACTTCCTCTTTTCCTTCATTTTTCTCTTTATTTTGAAACCAACAATCCCTCTGCGAGTGATTTGGGATCTTGCACCTCTTGCATTTAAAAAAGCACTCTTTGGATTCGTGGTTATTTTCTTGCAAGTAAGACAACCAGAATTGTTACCAGAATTTGGTGAATGCTTGGTTTTCCAGTTGCTTTTCTTCTCGTTTGATCTACATTGGCTGGATTGGCTTCCTTTCCACTTGCCTTGGTTGCTGGAGTTTGCTTTGGAGACGTGCTTTGATTGGAAGGCTTGCTCAACCGATGTATTCCCCGAGCGATTGATTCTTTCTTCGTGTGCGAGAAGAGATCCTGTCAACTCGTACATTGTCATCTTCGTCAGATCCTTTGATTCTTCTATCGCGGCTGCTGTGTGATCGAACTTTTGAGGGAGGCAGCGGAGAACTTTCTGCACCACTCTCTTTTCTTCTATCGTATCTCCACACCCTTTGATTTGATTCACCGTCTCGGCAACTCGAGTAGAGAAATCTCGAACTGATTCACTTTCTTGCATTTTGAGATTATCAAAATCTCGCCACAATGATTGGAGCTTCAAGGCAATCGTCTTTTCAGTTCCTTCAAATTCTTGTTTCAGAATTTTCCAAGCTTCAGAGGCCTTCTTGATACCAAAGATGCGTGGAAAAATTGTTTTTCCAACACCTTGCTGAATATATCGCAGCGCCGAGGCTTCCTTCTTCTTGAATTCTTTTTGCTTCTTTGCGAAATCTTCATCTTCTTTGTTTGGTTCAAGATGCTCTCCATTGACAACTTCCCATAATTCTACGGACTCGAGAAATGTCTCCATTTGACTGGACCAATAAGGATAGTGTTCTCCTTCAAAGATTGGAACTTGACTTGGTGAGAAGGAGAATAATGGTGCTGAGGAGTTTGAGGCCATTGCGTAGAAAAAATGGAGAGAAGAAAAAAAATAGGAACTGGTAAATGGCTCTAGATACCAAAACTGTTGGTTTTTGCGGAAGCTATGATAGAATATGAGCAGATTTTGGTAGAATGAAAAAGTGTTTAAGATAGTAAATTTGGGAAGAAACAAGAGTAGCTGCATTATTTTATTTGTTTTATTATTATTATTATTGGAACTCTAATTAATTTGGCTTATTTGCCATCATATTGGTCCATTTTTTTTTCCAATCATGATTTTTGATTTTGATATATTTGTACATACAGTATTAATTTTTTTTGTCAATTAATTCGGTTGCAGTGTCGACGTCTCAATTATTGTCATAATTTCAGAAAAAGTAAAATGTTTGTATGCTATAAAAATAATTATAATACGATGAATCATGATTAACATTTATCACTAAAAGTTTAAAATTGCAAGAATTATAGTATAGTAACTCTAATAATTTTTTTTTTTTTGAAAGAAACTCTAATAATAATTTATTAATTACCTAGAAGTTGAAATTAAATGCTCACTCGTTTTTCTATTAAGTTTCTGAGGATGCTTGATGGATTTTTTCTTCATAGATTACAAAAGAGAGCAACACTAATTATAGTGTGCAGTAGATGATTCTAGACAAAGAGAATTAAAAGATACAGTTGGGGAAGTGAAGGTTGACAGTAATTGCTCCACTAAATCTTCATTCAATGCATCTAGATTATTCTTGAGATTGCAAATTAGCCGTTTAACAGAAATTACCTTGCTGAGACTGGGATGTAGAGAAGGCATTTTCGAGATCTAACCAAACATCCCTTGCGCTATCTAAATGAACTACATTTTGAAGAGCTTCATCACTCAGCGCCCCCAAAATCCATCCCTTGACCAGTCAATCAGTCCGCCTCCACGCGCTGTAATCTGCGTCGTCGCCTGGTGGCGGTGGCAGTGGAGGAGTTTTTCCGTCGATGTATCCAACCAAGCCCTGGCCCTCTACGAGGCAGAGCATCTGCTGTTTCCACGACATGTAGTTGCTCCAGTTCCCGTCGCAGCGGAGCTTCGAGGAGACGAAATTCGCCACGTTGATCCCGGAACCACATTGTCCAGCTATTTGTGTTTCTGCAGCTGGGAAGGAGGAGGAGGAGGAGGAGGAAGAAGCCATATACAACCTTAACTCTGTTTTCAGTTTGTTGGAGTTGGAGTGGAAGAATCTAGTGGAGAGGGGACTATATATTTCTAGCTTTAGTTTTTCCTTTGCTCACAAGGTTTTCTTTATTCCTTTTGTTTATTAAATAAACAAGTATCAGTCGAAATTCGACAGGAATTATTTTATATAGTAAAATTTGAATAAAATATCTATACAAATATATAAAAGAGGTTTGTTTTACAAAATAGAGATTGCCTAATTTACCCTCATCATAGATTTACTTAATTTATGGTCAATTATATGCGCAAGAACTATACTAATTCATTAAGATATATATTGAAATCTTTAATTATTGTATGCATCCGGGATTTATATAAAATATTAATTACAGTTACGCATCAATGATTCTTTATTAGCATCAAATTTCTTCTCCTAATAGAACTATGATATTTATGTTAGGCGTCATAATTATGACGTGTTATACCCTATGTGGCATTTTCTCTACTTTTTGTTATTTTTTTCCTATATTCTCATAATTTTGACATAATATTTATTCAGTCTATTTATTTATAACTATTCCACATCGATTATTTATGAAACTTCATCAATAAGGAACCCTTATTAAAAGAGATCTCACATTCAAAATTTATTATTTCTCTCCAACATGAATTTAAAAGATTAAAATTTAAATTCAATTTTCTATTAGATTATTTTTATAAGAAACACTGTACTATATCCAGCACAACCAAGTCGGTATTTATGAAAATTCATTGTATATTCAAATATAAAAATAACATTATTGTTATTATGTTTTTATAGAACACATATAAAAATAACATATTCACGCAAAAAAAATAAAATAAATAAATAATACAAAAATTATGAGTTTTAAAGAGAATTTTTGAAATATAATTTAATTTACTGGGATAACTAATATTTCTATTGATTACTTATTAGTAGTAATATGAAATATAGATGCTATATAAATTAGGATTCTACAAGACACTATATTATTCAACACAATTACTCAATACAAGAAAAAACCCAAGATAGTCAAAATGATACTCCCTCTGTCTCGTTGACTTCGTCTTGTTTCTTGAATATGTATGAGTATTAAAATAATGAAACAAGATGAAGTCAATGAAAAGGAGGGAGTAGTAAATAATACTTAGAATAGTAAATTTTATACACAATTATTTAATTATTTTTTTTCAGAATAGTTAATAATATTAGTTAGACAAGTATATAGCACATGTAATGATAGTAAATGTTAACTTAGAGCGCTTTTTAAGATACATATTTTTTGATTACCTTTTACAAATATACTAATAATCATTTCTTAAATTTTTAGAACAGTTGTTGGCTGATATATAAAGAAGAATAAGAAAATAAATTAAATATAAATTATTAAATATACATAATAAAATATCAAGAATTTCTACGTGCAACGCACGTAGTCTATTACTAGTTTATTAAAAAGCATAATTATTTATTTCAAAATGATATTAATTAACTTAACAATTCAAGTCCTTGTAGTAGAAAAAAATGGTCAAGAAGGATTAAAAGTTTTTAAAAGTTGTACCCGATTTAAATTTCAAGATGCCTGTTAATCATTGAAATACGAAAATAAGTCAAGAAAGTTAATTTTCCTGAAGTCATTAGTTTTTCACAATAATAAAAAAAATAAAGTCAGGAAAAAATATGTCATTTCTCGGTAGTTTAGTTCAATTCAAATGTTAAGTCGTCCGTTGTTCGATATAATTAAAAAAATATAGGTCAAGGAGATTTATCGGGGTGATTGTACTCATTTTGATTGTCAATTTGCCCGTGTGTTTTGTACGAGACAAAGAAAATTCATTAGGTCTATAAGGATTATCATTTCTTATTGAAAATCTAAAATAATGCCCAATAACTTTTTAAGAGTTTGAATACTAAAATTTTACCGTCTTAAACTAATATGACTTACGAATTGATAGAATTAGACTTTTGTCCTATTTTATTTCATGAATAAAATAATGATAAAATTGAAAATAATAAAGAACAATTTTCAACATCTATACACGTAAAGTATATATATTTATGCTAGATACGTGAATAATAAGGTCGAATTAGATAAACTAATAAATAAATAAATAAATTGATTTGTCATTTTTAAATTGAAATTAAAGATGGATAATTTTGAATATGTGATGTCTTCTTTAATACTCCGTATGAGTTATTCATTAATAAAGTTTTATAGAAAATACATAGATTTAAGTTGTTTAAAGAAAAATTTCAAGCCAAAACTAAAGGGCACACCATTATTTTTTCTAGTTTAAAATTATGCCAGTGTCAAATATGATTAAATTTTAACATAAGGTTTTGTAATTTATTTGACGTCAAATATGATTAAACTTGACTTGAAATTTAATATTGGAATCAACTTAGCGCAAAGTTTTAAGAAATTTCATAGTTTAAATATACATGTTGGATACATATATGTTTGTTATGAAAATGAATTGCAGTAAAATACGTTTTCTTTTTAATTAAATGGGGCCTATATAAATGACATAATTCTACCAATTTGGGACCCTCAAAATTAATACTGCACATGCTATTAGTTCCCTTTCATTATTTATAGTCACATATATTCAACAAATGAGGCTAATAACAGAGGTACTCCTTCTATTCTCTATTTACTGACACTATTATTATATTAGTACGTCTCCTATTTATTGAACCTTTTTATTTTTGGACGTAGACCTTATAATCACTTTAACATTTTATCACTCAACTTTATAACACTTTAACACTTTAATATAAATAAAAAATATTAGATGAACCCATAATTATTCTACTTTAACACTTTAATTTATTAATAAATCATCAAACTACATAAAATCGTGTGCCCAGATTTTTGGTTCACTAAATCAAGGACGGAGGGAGTACTATGTTAGTTTGTTTATGCTAGAAATATCATATTTTATTTGTTGGAATCATGAGTTGTACATCAAGTTGGGGTAAGTTTTACGTATTTTACGTAGGGCTTTGCTAAATGGCCATATTATGGCTGGCCATAGAGGGATAGAAAAGTCATTTCAATTGATAATTAATTTATAAATGAAAATTTTAATAATACAGTTACATAAATAACCCTTCTCATCTCTTATGGAAATATATTAAGGCGCATTAATGTCAAAGGCATTTGGTATGCAGCATACCAAATTCGACAAAGACAAAATATATTAGTAATAAATATTATTGTTGATTTTTTTTTTTCAACACATACGTGTCATGATAATGTTTCACAATCTAATAGTAACATGTAATACTGTATTTTGTAGTATTATTATTTTAAATTTCAGTATTGAAGATGATACGATACTAGTAATACACCCGTGCGACGCACGGGGTAAAATGAGTTGTATTTTTCTAATTTAATATGTATGATTTTGTTTTCATTATTTGAGTGTACGAAAATTAAATATTTTTTGAAGTAATTAAAAAAAAAGAAAAAAAAAGAGATCAAATTAAATATTTCTGCACCTCCAATTGAGTCTTGCTTATAGTTAGATCGGAAAACTTTTTATTTGGAAATTATAAACTCTTGGATCTCTCAAAATTGGAAGTCGTATTGATGACTTATGATTTTCAGTTGCTTTATTGTATGGCGTGCCATTTTTTTGAAAACTATAGGACCGTCATAAACTCATTTAATTTCATTATTTGGTTTCAAATTTTCATTTTCTCTTGTCTATTTTCAAGTATACAAAGAGCTTAAAAGTCCAAAAGGTACGCCAGAAGAAGTTGGATGACCATGGTAGGACATGGAATTGGCCAACATAGGTGAGGCAACCACATGCCCGATCACCACCGACAACCACTGCTGACCTCTGCCTATTTCCTAAATTTCTTTATTTTTAATTTCATGTCCATGCATGTTTCACTTATTGTTCTATGACTTTTCCATTTTTTTTGCTTGGTAAACCATGGCAAAATTATGAGCTTCTTCATTTTAATTTACATCCTAATTTTGAAATTGATCACAGATCTATAGTCAGTCATTTCTATGAAATGGACATTTTTCTCCCGTATACATTATGTTTGCCAGCTCGAAGTTGTCGAAAATCATCACTACCACCGCGATCACTGCCGCCTATCCCTCACCGGCTCCGCTTCACAGGCTGCCATATGCTTCCACTCACTTTAGAAATATTGTTCAAGGCCTAATGTTCTACTTTTAAATTGAACAAATTTTCTCATTACATTCATTTTTCATGATACCTGAATGTATCCCAAATTAAATTTGCATGAAAGCTGAGATGTCTGAATATTACAATAGCATTCATACAATGTCAGTATATTATATAGCATGTGCTAAAATACTGTGTTACGGTTTTAAGAAACTATGTCCAAATACCATTACAAAAATAAAATCAATTGTCTTGCATTTGCATGCATGTCTAATCTCTCAATATGGCACCTCTAAAAAAAGTATTTCAGACAATTTTTTCATGAAAAGATCCATAATTTTATAAAAGACACCTATAATTATTAGGATTGATAGTCTTTGATATATGAAAATTGATAAATTATTGATATTACGTAGTTTTGTTATATTACGCACACATTTTGTCACGACCGCACTTCGCTAATCGATAGCTTAGTTTGGTAAATTCGTGACTGTGGAAAATATATGTGGATTATGGAATAAAAGAGGAAATATCAGATGAGTTGGCTCATAAACTCGATAAATTAGACTTCAAGATTCAAAAGAGATGGACATTGCTGACTGACTTCACCCGAATAATTATGTCATGATTCTGACTTAAGTACATCCGAATCGAAGAGAAAGAATTAAATAAGTGTACGCAGCGGAAATGTGTAAGCACGTGTATGGAGACACGTACTACCAAGAGTGATTACTCCTAACTGTTCTTGACAAGATACTCGCTGGTCATTTCGCTTCAACAACTGCTCAACCTGCACATCGGAAATAATGTACAGGGCGTGAGTACGGAGTACTCAGTGGACACATGCCCAAAATCATTTATCTTATTGGCAAGCCATCACTTAGTGAATCATAGGGTTTTTCTTTAAAATGTCTATGTTCACAAAAACATTTACGTTCTTGAAAGCGACTGATCAGTCTCTTCTTGCGTAATCTACCATATCTGAGCTGGTGGTGTCCGAGGAGGTGGCCACCTCACTCGGTCACCCGATCGGTCACTATCTGCAATGACACGATCAATGTGTACACTAGTCCAAGCATGATATCTGATCACGCAAGGACCTGAATTCGATTCATAAATTTGGCCTTGGCCATTTATCAGATATGCATCATACAAAACTGAAAACATTTATGGCATGACAATTGTAAAAGAGCTAACATCTAATAAAACATGCTTTTGTTTTATAGAAGGCCCACCTCGTTTGCTTTTCTTGACTGCTACTAGACGATCTTCATCTCCGCTACTGACCCTCCTTTACGCAACCTTCGATTGAAAAATCGAGGTAAGGTTCGTATTCTAACAAATAAAATTATCTAAGAGCATAGGTGATTGGTCCAATCGGGGTTATTCTAATTTCAGTAACGTGGTTATTGTTATCTAAATTGAGTTATAAATTTCGTTACATGAACGGTTTATAAGGTATATTGTTAACTTGGAATTAATTGAGAAGCTTCTCAATAATTAATTAGGTTACTTAATAATCGGAGGCTAGGATAACTCCTAATTTATTTAACTTATTATTATAAGTCAATTAAGAAAATAGTTCACTTAAGAATTATAAGCTACTAATGGACATCGTGTAATTGATTATCTTAATCAATTAATTTAAAATATTAAATCTTGGTAAATTAACTTATCCGAAGTTAATTACTGAAATCGTGAAATAATTCTATACGAATTATCGAAAATTAATTACGGTAAAGTTCGATTTAATTAGTCGTGTCTCGGTCCCTAATTAATTAGAGGGCTCGTAATTTAATTAATCTTGACCCAGTTTAAAGAATTTATTCCGGCCCATTAGCAGTCCAGCCCAATCTGTAGCCCAAGCCCGGCCCGTCTTCGATCCGGCCCGCTAATTTGACCCGACCCGACCCGCTACTTAAAAGAAATAATTAAATAAAAGAGTAAAAGAAAAGAAAAGGTAAATGAAACATAACCCCCCCCCCCCCTTCTTCTTCATCGAGACCGACCCTCAACCTCAATCTGCAACTCTCTCTCTCTCGTTAATTCTTCTTCTCCGGGCATTTCGACGGCCGCTGGCTCCGTTTCCGGCTTCGTATTCTTCGTTCTTGTCTATGATTCTCGTTCTCCTCCTCAATTTTTTTCCAATTCAAAAATTGAGGAGAAGCTCAATTGGGGAAAAATTTTCACCGGCTTCTACGGTCGATTTCCGGCGTCACACGCCGCTTCCGGCTTCTAGGTGGGGCTCAACCGTCGCGATGAGACGGCGCCGCCGTGGAGTGCCATCCGACGATCCGGACTCGAGCTCGACGGCTCAGCTTCTGTCGGCGTGATTACCCTACACCGACGGTTCTCCGGCGAGTCGCGGCGCAACTCTCGCGGCTCCGGTGCCCTCCTATGGTCGCCCACATTAAAAGCCCTAATTCTTTGAATTAGGGGACATTCGTTCCTCTCGCCACTAAATTTCGATTAATACTGCCTGCCTCCCTTCTCCTTTTTCTCTGTTTAATTGATTAAGAAACTGGTTTCATTACATGTTTTTAAGTTACTGAATTTGATCTCTTTCTCTGCTTGCAGCATCTGACTTCTCGACGCCGAGGATGCCGCCGCTGCTGCTCGTCGCCTGCCATTGGACCTTTTTGGTTCGGTTACTTTGCCATCGAGGCCTCGCGCCTGACGGGGTTCGATTCTTTCTAACTTCCTCTTGTTTAAATAGTTAAGTTGCCATTAGCTCCGTTCTAATCATCGAGCTTCTTTATCAAATTTCGGAATAGCATATGTATATACTGATTTCAATATGTTATGGTTTTAATGTTCTAAGTTTTTGAGTTACAAGTTGGAGCAAGCTGTTTGCGTAGGTTCTTAGGCTTAGGTTTATGGTTGTTTAATTCACTGAGCATGCTGATTTCTTACTAGCTTTTCTTGAGTTTCAGAAAATAGTATGCTTGTTTGTCCTTTGTTTGCTAGTTGTTGCGGTTCGAACATAATGAGAGCATGCTAGTATTGTTTTTAAGTTCATAGAATCTGCTAGGGCTCATTTCTTGAATGAAAAGGGAAATAAACATGCTTGAGTTCAAAAGTTGGCTTCTGGTTTGGAATTTCAGAAATGGAACATAATAGGTTTAGATGTTTTAAGGTTATTACCTTGAAGAAGAAGAAGGGCTGTTGTGGCTAGCTACTTCTTTCTCTCCTCTTTCTCCTTCCTCACTTCAAATTCTCCTTCTTTCTAAGTGTTTGGAATTTCATTTTGGTGAAATGTGTTGGATGGAAATGGCTGCTGTAAGTGGGGCTATTTATACAAGGGATTGAGCGACTCTTGTGACTAGATAATACTTCAAGACCTAGTTTATATTTTGGGTAATGAACTTCCACAATCTTATGGCTGATTCCCTCTTCTTCTTTAGCAGATTTGGTGGCTGAAGAGGCTGTACAGCAGCTGATATGTCAGGGCTGAGAGAGAGGATTGATTTGTGGAGCTTGAGAAGATTGATTACCCTATTCCTTTTGATTAGAAAGAAACGTGTGGTCTCCTCCCTTTGTGTTCATGTATTAGTTCATTGGTTAATAACTGTTAGCTTCCCAAAGTTGCAATGTAATTGTAATTTATTTAATTAATAAATTGAATTCTGATTGTAGGAGAAGAGAATTCCTCTAACTACTGATTGTAACATATTGTATGGGTCCCGGCTACTTATAGCCTTCCTTTATAACTAATTGGACTTGATCCAATTTCTTAAGTGTGAAATGGACTTGGCCGGCAACTAAATCAATTATAAACTCGTGAATAATTCATCGATGTACTCGAGTTAACTTACCTTAGTTAAGAATAAACAAATGATAATCAAGTATTTAATCAATATCTCAATTAAACACTTAATCGTTTATTGCTACTTGATTCTTACTCGAGAACTTTCTTACTCTCCCTCTCTATATATATATATATGGGAGTCGAATTTGAATTACTCAAAAGCTAATAGCTTCCGTTAGCAACCTAATTAAGCTTCTAATAATAGGTGGGAAAATGCGGGACGTTACACGTTTATCTGATGCATGTTTGAATATCAAATGGGTTTAACCAAAAAATTATTTTAATAATTATTTATATACAAAAAAGTGTTGGATTTTTAGTTTAGATTTATCTACCTTTTAATTTTAGTAAATATTAAATTGTAACATTCAACTGCTAAGTGATTGACTATTGATACGAATGTTATTGCATTAGGAGCAATTTTCTTAATATACAATTATGACATACCATTTATATATATTATTGTTAGAAGTGAAAAAAATGAATAATAGAAATTGCTAAAAAAAAGATATCCATAGTTGTTATAATTATATAAATTATTTCGATTTTAAGAAAAGGCATAATTATAGGAAAAATTAATAGTTAAAGTAAATTAAATATATCTTACTTTGTTGGTGGTCCATGATTATTACACTAAAAATTTTATTGTTGAAATTACATAGCGAAGCCATTGTTGCGGTCAACCTTACTTTCCAACCATCTTTTGAAATTTGTGAGAGTTTTTTCGTGCTCATACATTTTTCATGTTCCATTGTGAAGTTACAAAATTATCGAAAAACATATGAAGTTCGTAATGTCCAAAACATGAATCTATAGGTAAATTACAATATAAATTTTGAAAGATAATATAAAATTAATGTGATTAATTTTGTAACGTTCCTCTTAATTGACTGAATTAATTCTGAATTTAATAGTTATTAAAGTAATTGCTAAATTAATGCCGAAAATATAAGTAAAGAGCATGATTATGGCACAAATTTATATCTAATTTGCTAAATATTTGCACTTGCAGTTTTATGTTGTCCTTATCCTTATTTATATTTAAAAGGAAGATTTCTAATTTATTAATTAATAGTGTATAACCTAAGTATAATATTTATATTAAAAAGAAAGAGTGAAAAAAAATTAATGTATAGTCTAAATCAAAATAAATAATACGAAGTATAAAAAACACGCCTATAAAACTGCGAGTATATGTGTATAAAATTATATGTACACTACTGCTATATACTCCCTCCGTCCCCCTTCAATTGTTCAGTTTGACTTATTGACTTTTTGGCACGCATTTCCACCGAGCCGGGAAACGAGTTATAAAATATAATTTTGAAGTATTGTTTCTTTTACGGGATACTATGACATAGTATTGTTTATCATATTTTTATTGACACATAAATGTATATAATCAGATGTAATTAATAAACTAAAAGATTATATAGATTAATATTTATATAATTAGTAATTGATATAAATGTATATAAATGCATAATTTAATGAACTGAACTTTCTATATGTAGAATTCTGTAGCAATTAATGTTAGCAATTAATGAACTGACTTACCATAAATTAACTTCCGTAGCTACTATTAGTTAGTATATAGATAGGATAATGCAGTCCAATTTAACAAATTTAATTAATCAATTATACTATAGTCGTTATTAGTAATGATCATAATTTAAATATAAAATTTGTTATAGTAGGGTGTCCAACAAATTCAGTGATAATATATTTAGCTTTAGCAGTTGTATTTATCAATAATCTATATAAATATATGGTTTTACATATCAGCACTAAATATTACTATTTGATTTATATAGTTTCACCAGAATTTCTTATAATATATGCATCATGGTTGTAATATATGACGATGTCACCTAGTACACATAATGAAAATATATTATTTATATACTATACTAGCTAGATGTCGCATTTTGGAAATATACTAATCAGTAATTATATACTCTCACCGTCCACAAAAAAATGTGTACAATATTTTTTTTTCGACCGTCCACAAAAAATGTGCACAATCTATTTTTGGACATGGAGCTAAGATTGGAATCGGTTAGAAAATTTTAGATTGAAACCGCACCGATAACCAACGGTTATCAGGTCGGTATTCAGTACAATACTTTCAATAATTTAGTTATCGATTGTACGATAAATAACGGTTATTATCTGATAATCAATCATTTGGGCACCATTATCGTTTGCTCACTTGAGCATTATTTTGTTCGATTTTTTTAATTGTTTTATATTCTAATACTATATAAATTAATATAGAAATTATTAAATTTACAAAATAAATAAAAATCAAAGCTCGATTTGTTTTATTACTCATTTTTTGAAGTTAAAAATAATAAATAATAAATCAACATTGATTTTTTAAATTTTATGATTCCTATATTAATTTATAAGGTACTAGAATATAAAACAATTGAAAAAATCGAATAAAATAGTGCTCAAATGAGCAAACGGCGATAGTGCCCACGAAGGTGCCCACCGGAAGGTGAGTAGCATATCATTTCTCTCTATATATATATATATATTCCATTATTTGATTGACTGAAAATGAAATATAAAATATTAGAAGTCTTTGTCTTTTTTGGAGCCACAAAAATAAATCGAATGGTGTGGTAAAAATGTCGGATAAAATTTTTATAAACCATGAACTCAATATTTTTTTATAGTGATTATATTTAAAATGTGCATTTGTGTTATGACTATAACTTTATATATATATATTTAAAAAATCAAAATCAGTACTTAAAATTTTAAATTCCTAACTTTCAATGAAGTTTGACGCACGGAAATATAGAATGCGATTCATAAATCGAAAAAGTTGTAATAATTCAGGATTCAAAAAAATTAAATTAAAATTCATATCATAAATAAATAAGTGTTCAAAATTCATGTCATAAGTGTTTTTAAAGGTCTTGATACGATTTTTCATTTAAAATCATATATCAATATATTTTTATGCATCTAAGATGCTCAAATTTTAAAATAATAAAAATTGTACTAAAATATTAAACACTACACCTCATCTCTAAACCAACACTCCTTAAATCTCATGCTGAAAAGAAACATGTCTGTTCATCTGGGACGGAGGGAGTAATATAATACTCACAAATAAAATATAAACCATATGGTGTTGGTATAAAAATGACATTTTTATGTTGAAATATATATATATATATATTCATGACAATTGATATACATACAATAATTTTCACGACCGCACTTTGCTAAGGATAGCAAAGACGGGAAACCACGACTAGGGGTTGGATATAAGAAGCGGGAAAGAAAGGGGAAACGACTTGTAACTCAGTAATTAGCAAAATGAACAATTGAATAAACTCGATCAATAGAAACTTGCAAGACAAACAAGTTACGAAGAAGTTCAAGGCTCAAAGGTTACATCCTCATCCAAGAAAAGAAACCCGGTAGGGTCGAACATAATCAAATTTTTGTGAAGGAATACGAGTAGAGTTGTTCGCTATTTTTTTATCACGCTGCAAGTGTATAGGTGTAGTAGTATAGAAACAAGGTCGAATCCACAGAGACTGAATTATTCTAGTGATTATCTAACCTATTCACCCAACTCTATTTAGACTAATGATAACAAGGGTTTGATTACTAATTTCTAATGAAAACAAATAAAATAAATACGTAAATAAAATCAAAGCAAATAACACAATTTGAATTCCAATAAACACAAATATTCTAGGGTTTGATTTCAATGAACAATTTTAACATTCGACTCCTATTTATCTAATCACACTTTATTCTCTTCTGAAGCAATCACTTAATTAGCCTAATCAACCTTTTGGGTGCAATTAAACCTTAAGTTAACATGCAATTGAAATTATCTCTAAGTAACAATTAAACATGCAACTTGCAACATAACCAAAGATTAAACACTCCCACGTTAAGTTCAAACCTTTTGGGCGTTGATTCCTAACGTGTCCTATGTTCCCTTGTTCTAATTCTAATTCTCCCCTCTCGGATCTCGAATTAAAATCAAAGATTAATAAAAAGGTGATCAATCAATTTATTAACATTAAGTACAAGAACATAAGAAGAAGGGGAATAAAGATGTTATTAAATAAATAAGAATCAAGATCACAAATTGTTCATCTACTATCTACCCTAGAATAACGAAATTAGCCAATCATAATCACGGCATAATAATCTCTAAAGTAAAACATCAAACAATGAAAACTGTAGGAAGTTTGTTGCTCTCGCTTGAAACCCTTGCTCTTGTTCTCCTCCAAAAAGTGGTAAAAAGTCCCCCCTTTCGTTCTAAGTGTTTCCCTATATATATGGGAGGAGGTGTTGGTGTTAAAATGGGCTTAGGAATGAAAAAGCCCGTAAAGATTCGAGAAAACGCGTGGCTGGGCGCGGCCGCGCCTGGGTAGCGCCCAGGTAGCTCCCCCAATCTCTCAACTTCAAAACCTTCTGTCCCGGCCACGCCCAGGTAGCGCCCGGGTAGCGCCTGGGTAGCGCCCTGCCTGCTCCGGATTTTAATGGAACTTTCACTCGATATCTTCCTTTAGACATCCGATTCTTGCACCATTTTTTTTTATTTTTCTCCCCATCGGATGCTCTTCTCAAATTAACTCTCGTATCGACAAATTTTACCCATTTTACCTTCAAAAACACCATCTTAGAATAAGTTTCCATCTTATCAAGAATATACTAAAATCAATAGGAAACATATTCTTTAAACACATTTTCCACATCAAGTTAACACCAAATAGTGTTATAAAGTCATAGAAAAACCATGTTTATCAAGAGTAGTTCTCGATTTACTGGTTCATGAAGCCAGTTAAACATAATTATCTAAATAAGATAATTGAAGCATACAGCGGAAGTCTTAAACAAAATAGATACATATATGAAGATATGTATCTCTTTCTGAACCGAAATCAAAAGATAAGCGAATCTCCTCTCAACACTACCGCCCTTGCCACCTCGCTCAACCTGCAAGTTTTTAGAAAACACGAGCAGGGCTGAGTACTTAATGTACTCCGTGGGGTTATGCCGAAAACATTTTATAGTAAGCAATTATTATTCAAGCATTCACCATAATATCGCACAAAGTTTAGAGAAATAACTAGTGCATAATAAACAGCATTTGTTTCATAACAGTTCGAAAGTACAACCCCTGTTTAGATCCATAACCTATTATCCGGATGTACAACCCCTTTTTAGATCCATAACGTATTATTCGGATGTACAACCCCTTTCACATCCATATAATATATCACTCGGATGTACAGCCCCTTTCGCATCTATAATATAATTACTCGGATGTACAGCCCCTTTCGCATCCATAACATATTACTCGGATGTACAACCCCTTTCGCATCCATAATATATTATCCATATTGTAATTATATACCAGGCAAGGTAGCCACCTTCCCGGACGTATCCTTACATAACCAGCTCACTTTCTGAGCACACATTTTTCGACATTCTGTTCACACAAATAATCTGGCTTGCTAGTGAACTTTAACTAGCTCAGGCTCGATCGATATAACGTTGGCAATCCAACACATAGAGGCATCATACATAAAACCATAAACATTTTATGCATGAATAGTTTTCAGTAAACTTGCATTTCATTTCAAAACATGCTTTCTTATAGCAACATACATATTTTCTTTGAAAGAAACACCCACCTGGTTATACATAAATGATTGAGCGATTCTTGGTTCTTCTTCACGTTCCTTGGCCCTCGTCTTGCGATTGACCTTTAGGAAAAAGTATCGCCTTAATAGATATTCTAATTTTGGAGAAATATGCTATTTCTAGTTCATATCGCGTCTTAGAAATATATTAATCGAGAAGACAGAAAAGTCCATTCGAGAACTTCGGCATGACCTCGACGTTCGATAAGTTTACTCGATAATTCTAAATTATCTAAAATCAGCTAAAGTCGACTAATTCAAATGAGAACTCAATTTCTCAATTCGAACTAGTCCCAAGACTCGATCAAGACGCTTAACAAAGCAGTAGAAGGTCCGTCATATGAAAAACACAAGTTCAACATTCTAAGAGAAATTTGGAAATTCTGCGACCCTCTAGGAAATAATTGTTTCTCACTCATTATAAATCGAAACAGAGCATATGATATTGATTTCGAAAGATAACACATAGGGCTATGATATGTTTAAATTTCAGAATTTCCCCATAAATGGCTGGGAGTTTGAAGCATTTATTCCCAGAACTCGGAATCTGAAAATCGGAAATTTGGCAGATTTTGGTACCAACTTTGAGTGAGGATTTCTCACTCGTTTCTTGATGGATTCGAATGAATGAGCTATCAAAACTGAAGTTAAGAAAACAAGGAACAACTTTCTAGTTATACTTTTCTTCATTCGACCAAAGGAAAGTGGTCAAAACGTGGTTGGAAAAACGGGACAGAAGTTGTTTGACAGAATTTCCAGATTGGAGATACAAACTTTGAAAAAATCATAGTAAATACATACGAACTCCGTTTTGAGTAAACGAAATATGTATAGAATGCTAATGGAACGTACTTCAACATGGAAGAAGAATAAATGTCGAATTTCAAACGAGTTGTTCTCAGTTTAGCCCGCAAGTGGGCTGATTTCCAGATTTCAAAAGAGATGTGATGTGAATTTCGATTTGTCATAACCGATGCATATGAACTCGGATCAAGATGAAATTTTGGCTAGGATAGCTGAGAACATGAGCTATAACTTTCATTTAGGACCCGAAATGAGATAGAGTCGGGAAAGGGTTCGAAAATGCTGAACAAAACGTGCACGCCAACTGTTCGATAAAATGTTCGAATCAAAAACGTGAAGAATGCTTACGGGTTCGGCTCTAGCTCATCTTAAACCATCATTTGAGCTCAAGAAGATCATAAAGGAAGTTCATATAATAGCTATACTCATTTGGTTATGAAGGAAATCGAAGGGAGCTTCAACAATACATTCATAGATGATCTTCAAATGATGAGAGGAATACAAATATGAAAGAATTATCATCATTCATGAACTTTTCTTGAGAAGGCCGAATCTTAATCATGATGAGGGGAGTTCGAATCATATCATACAACACGAAATCAAGTTCAAACCAACAAGAGGAAACAAGAACTACCTCAAGCTTGATGAAATTCGAACACTTGTTTGATCACCCAACTTTCGAACCTTGCAAGTCAAACTTAGAGCTTCTTGATATGAATCTTTCTACATATTATAAATTTAGAGGTTGAGAGGAGCTTGTGGCTGAATTTTAGAGTCGATCGGAGGTCGGGAAGTGGCCGATTGGAGCTCCGGTGAGTAGGGTAGATTTTCCGGCGAGATTCTAGAGAGAGGGATGAGGAAGATGATCTTAGAGAGAGAGATGGTCTGCAAATGAGGGAGAGTGGTGTGGGTGTGTGGTGGTAATGGTGGTGATGAGTGCTAAGTATAATTGTGAGGTAGGAGAGAGGACAACACCCTCTTCTCTCTCTCTCTCTCTCTACACGTAACACACACACAACACAATTTCTTCCCTCTTTTCTTTTTAATTCTTCCCACTTGCACTATTATAAATACATGTAGTCTTTTACTACTAAGTCACACATCTCATCTTATTTCCGTAAAATATTTAGAGAATAACATTCTCCGAAAATCATTCCGGGTAATTTCTTGTCTTGCTATAATTCCTTCATTCTCAAAATTCTCGAGATTTCATTGGAATAATTCCAACATATTATAAAAATTCCCATAAGTTCATTTTCGTCCGTGCTCGATCTCAATTACTCGAAAAATTTATTTCATCCTCCGAAATTTAAATTTTTCTAAATACGGATTTTTACGGCTATTACAATAATACAATACATGCTATCGAAATTTTTAACATTTATTTTTTGTGGTTTACATTCAAACTTTGTTATGTACAGTACGAAAGAGCAAAAACTTTTGGAGAAAAAAAAATAAAAATTATAAACTTGGAATAAGAATCCTTAATTAACGTAAATCTCAAAAAAATGGAACAAGAATCCTTAATCAAAGCAAGAGCTAATTTCTAATCTCACGCTATTCTACCTTAAATAGCATAAGGGTTTAATAGTCATATGATTCATGCACCGGCTCTTTTGAAAAATGGAGGGGTATTATGGGTGGCCATAATATGGCCGGATAGATTAATCCTTTTACGTACACATGTGGTTGTTAGGCTACAGGCGTATGATCCAAAATTATAAATAGATAGTTTTCTCGATTTTCACCGAAGAATAAGTTTCTAAGGAATCTCTCATCTCTCTCTATGTATATATATATAGAGAGATAGTTCAACCTTTTATATGTTTTAGTAAATTGGAGTTGCAGGAATGAATTTATTCCTTCTAATCTGATGCAGTCCTTGTTTGTTCTTTTACTTTGTAAGAATATATTAATATACAATCATGATTCATGACCTCATACGTTGCGGTGATACGAGGAACCATGAATAGATAAAGATTCTAACCCCAAGAACAATATAACTTAAAAGCTACATTCTGTATCAATAGAAATTTTTTCTATCGCGTCCATATTTATGTATTCTTCTTCGTTTTAAACATTAATTAATTAAAAAGATTAATTTAGTGATTAAAGATCCATGGAAAATTCCCTCCTTACACTAAGTGATGAACAACACTTTCCGTACAGGAGACAGAGCATCTAAATGATTTTCAGTACCAAGTAAAGTATAATTAAAGCTACTAAAATGGAATCAAGCTTATTTACCTCTATTGTTGGTAAGGGCCAATTTGTTACTGTATTTTGCAAACTGAGTTTAAATTGGGTGCCAGATAATATTGATAATAGTTTGACCATTTGGGTGGAAAAATAAATTTTAATAACTCAAATCCTTCCTTCAATATATTTAGTCTAATTCTAACCTTGATGAGAGAGAGAGAGAAAAAAAAAATATATATATATATTTCAATCGGAGAAATGCAGCTTGCTAGCTAGAGGGGATTATTTAAAGTCAAGGCCTAACGTTATATTTTTGAATTGAGTCAACTTGTAGAAAAAGCCAAGCTAAGCCACCTGAGGTATACTCCCTCCGTTTGTTTTTAAGTGTCTTACTTACTATTTTTATTTTTTGTTTTTTAGTGTCTTATTTTAAAATTTGATGATATAATAGCTACATTTTTTTAATTTTACCCCTATAATTAATGTTATATATAAGTTGGTACGTAGAAAAATAGAATAATAAATAAGGTTAAAATGTAAATTTGCACATTTCTTTAGTATGTGCAATTTGACAGCTGAGACACTTAAAAAAAACAGAGGAAGTATACACATTACATATGTGTGTGGTCAACGCCTCATTTTCTGCAACGACGACTTGGATTTCGTCCTATATACATGCATCATGCATGCGCCTATGTTTGCTGACAGAATATTACATTATTATATATATATATATTGAAACTTTTATATATATAATACTCTCTCTGTCTCACTTTATTAGTCCCCAAATAATATTTTATACATCACATATATTCAAGTTAGGTGACTAATTGTTAGTGTATAGAGAATGGACTGTACACTAGGTCCAAATACCGGCGATTCAACTCGCCGCTGAGTTGGACGACCCCAGCCCAAATTTTTTGGCTCACGTTTTAGGCCCATGTCGATCCTATACGTTTTTAGGGTTAGGGCTCGGTTATTAGCTATAAATAGTCGTATTCTCATTGTAATCATCATCCGAAAAATATAGTGTAAATCCTTGGCTTGGCAGCGCCCCCAGACGTAGTCATTCGTGACGAATTGAATAAACAATTGCGTGTGTTTTTTTCTTGCTTTCGTATCAATTGGAGCGTTTATTTTATAACACTAATAAGATGGGACGGATATAGTACTGTATTATGTAGGTACTAGTTGTTGTATCTTACGACATTGGATCCCCCGTCCTAATATATGTTGTCTGCCATTACTCACGAGTCACCACTGTGCTTCACTTAAAAATTGAAGAGTGATAACAGGAAAACACTCCTAACATAATACTCCCTCCATCTTATTGAAATAAAACTATTTTATTATTATAATAGACGCAACTTGAATAAAAATAGCCATATTTTAACGGAACGGAATGAGTATTAATTTTTAATCTTTAAATATTGATGAAGAGTTATAACAGTAAAACAATTCTAATATACTTTTAATTATAATAGTAATTATAAAATTATGCGTAATAAATATAATACTAAATCACATAATTGCCCTTTACATGGATTAAAAGTAGGAATAGAATAGGCAAAGCCAATTTTATAATAGTAAACTATTCTATAATAGTAATAATAATAGATAATGCTCCCTCCGTCCCGTCGAAATAGTCTGATTTCTTTTCGGCACGGGATTTAAAGAGGAAGTGTTTAGTTTGTAAAGTGTGTTTGATAATTAATGTAGTGAATTGTTTATGAATATATTTCATATTATTTTTTTTATTCATTAATAAAATAAATATTTTAAGAAAAATAAAGTCATTAATTAAATTTTTTTATTCATTAATTATTTTTTAATTCACTTATTATTTCCTTTTTAGGAAACAAGGTCATTTCGATAGGACGACCCAAAAAGGAAAACAAGGTCATTTCGACGGGACGTATGATCCGATAGATTTGGGTTTTAATAATCCCACACGTCTCCCCAAAACTTACTTCTCCAAATCCCTACAATCAGTTTTACGGCGACAAAGATAACATGCGAGCAGCGGATCCATTGTTTATTGGATAGATCGAATATTATTATTTTTTTTTTAAACATAATTCACTGAAATTTAAAAGTCGTGTCACAGAGGATATGGTCTTACTCCATATGGTCTTCAAAAGCTCTTCAAAGATAATTCGTGCAACAAGTGACCGGAAGCAGTGAGGCTCGGTTGTTCTTAGCTTTTGCATGGTCGGAGGACCTTCAGTGTCTGTGTCCGGTGGTACTTGGCTCGACTCAACGGTCGTGGATTAGGCCGAAAGGGAGCGCTAAAGTGGATGCCAATGTTCTCAAGAGGGGATCTAGTAAGGGAGGGGAGAGGGCTTAAGCCCCCACCAAAACCAAACCAAAAAAAAAAAAATCACTCTTAAAAAATCATCAAATTATTGTTAAATTTGTGCACTTTATATATAGTATAAAAGCCCATACTACCAAACAAAAAACAAGAAAATTTTCATCAAACTCAAAATTTAGAAAAATTAACCCCTATTTTTTTTTTCTTTTGGATCCGCACCCGAATGTTCTTGGCTCTTGCTGCAAATGTTGTTACAGCCTATGTTATTGCTGCTCTCGCCACACTGAAAAAAGCAGTATCTACTTTTACGACGTTTTCTATTAAAATCCTTATACAGGTTATTGGAAACTCTTTGTACATCTTAAAATGAGATGACTAAGAAGATATATATTGAACAAGGAGTGACGGTACGTAGCTAGTGAAATGGACGATCACTCTGTTTGCCGAAAATGCCCCTGCCATAAGTGGAAGAGATGACAACAATCAGAAGTGGGGACTGCAGCAAGACGAAGGACGTTATGGGTAGACAAGTGAGTGCAGCCACCGGCATGAGAATCCACGCATTCTTCCTCCCAAACACTAGATACAAAGTCGAACTAAAGGCAACCATCATGAACAAAATCGAAACGAAAAGCGTAACCAGGCCAATGCAAAGTCTCTTAGGCAGAGCATACAGAAAGTCTTGCTCCGCATAACGCGACGTCAGAATAGACAAGAACATCAACAGGGAAGTGGCGGAGGTGAAGAGAGAGACCGCATCAGAGACTGCAAGTATCGTGAATGCACTATTTTTCAAGAACATGGGATAGCCGGTCTCCGACTCGTTGCCACCTGGCACTGTGATAGCTGCAGCGAAAACCACCGTGGCAATCAACGCTGCAGCAATTGTGCATGAGTTGGCCGTATCTTTCATCCATTTCTCCCCTTCTACTTTGAGATCCCTGTGTTGTTCGGTAAATATCATCTCAGCCGTTTTCCCAGCATAGTTTGCTCCTCCCCTAAGATAAGGACTGATAAACTTATCTGCTTCCTGTTCAATAACCGGAAGTCTCAGACATTAACCTCACTACCAGTCTACCACTAGCACAACTCACACACACATAATGAATGAATTTACCTTAAACCATTGTAACTCGCGCTGCAGAGCTGCGCCCGAAACTAAATTAAGCTAGTGAGGAGGAGCCAAAGTTGCAGCCAAGTGAAGTATGGAGTTTCCAGAGGTGTCTATTCTATTTAAATAGTGATATCGATGGTTGGTTGTTTGATAGATGAGATTAAAGAATTTTTCGCATCGGTTTCTCACGGCCAGGTGCAAAAAGTTTTGTTTAGCAGCAGCATCGACGCAGTAAATTGAGGCAGGAAAGTGCAACAATTTCTTCTATGACCTCATGGTTTCTTAATCGTGCCGCTATTATCACGGCCTCTCTGTAGAAGGCTGAAGCTTCTTCGTAATTTTACGATTTCATATGTTTGCATATGCATTTCACAAGACGTAGTGCTTGCTCATGCATCAGTTTCTTTTGGTGAATCCTCTTCACGCAAGGCACTGAAATGGAAAGCTAGTTATAAGAAATTAAGTAAAGTAAATAATGTGGAGCAGAAGCAGTTTTATTCGAGTCCTTTGCAGCGCGGTTTTTAAAAAAATTTCCCATTCAAATTGTTAAAGGGGGGGGGGGGGGGGGGGGGAATCAAGACTCAAGGTTAAGTACTGACACAAGCATACGAAACGTTCCCAGAAGTTGAGCTGAGCGATAAACGTCGTGACCTCACTGCCATCCTCTTCAGTGCACTGGTAGTCTCTGGGTGCTTCATCCTTGCCAGATAAGGATACTTTTCAATTAAATCGAACGCCATATCTAAAAAAATATATATTATTACTTGGATACTGATAAGTAGTAGCTATGTTATTCTAAGTCCAAGCAAACCCATATGAAAGGCCCAAATAATGAGCCCATTAAATAAAAGGACTTACTAGATAAAAAAAATGAACATTTAGGATCTGCTGTTGTCAGATCCTCAATAGGCAGATCCCAAGCTACTATGCAGATCCTAATCTGCTCTACCATCTGATTCGGAAGAAGCGCGCAGGTATGTTAATCAAATAAATGGAACTATATTCTTTACACACGTGTCTCACACGTATTAGTTATGAAACTTTATAAGATATTGTCATATCCATCTAGATGATTTTATATACAAGGGCAAAAATACCCTCTCGTTGATAATAAATTTACCTTATGATCACGACCATTCCTCAACTATAAATAGAGGTAATAGCTCAGTATAAGGTACGCTCTCTTTTTCTTTCTAAGTTACACACTCACACACTGGAAGATGTTTTTTCTCTCTGGAAAACCTCTGTAATTCCACTTTCAGTTCTAAAACTGACTTGAGCGTCGGAGGTCCTTCCCGGAGGACCCCCAACCACTCCTCCGGTGTTGTTTTGCAGGATTTCGTAGCTACTAAAGGTAAAGAGAAACTGGATTTCTTGAAGATATTCATTTGTACTTCTGGGAACTTCGATTCCTTAACACTTCTAGTGTTTTCACTCAAAATGTTAGATCCATTTCGGATTTTGACTTTTATGGATCTCGTTGAAGATCTTAGACCCAGATCTATCAGATACAAATAATATACACAAATTAAGTGATGTTCAGAATTCATTTACCTACCGAAGAAATCGGCATCAATCAAAAAATTTAGAAGCAAGAGGCCACTTTGAGCAGCAAAAGGATTGGTGGGGAGGTCATCTCTAGTGTGAGAAATCAGGAATTCAGTAGTCTGCCTGTGACAAGCATCGGCTGCTAAGTGAAGCGGAAACCTGTCTCGATTACTCAAAGCGTAGAGCAAATCAGGGAGCCTGCAGATTACTCAAAACGTAGAGCAAATCAAGAGTTTCCCTATGACCACATTCCGCCGCCATGTGAACGGGGAAATAGTCTTTGTTTTTCGAAACGTAGAGTAAATCAGGAAGCCTGCGGATCAGTACCTTCGCCGCCTGGAGGTTCCCTGTAACTGCAGCAACGTGCAGTGGATTGTAGCCAACGGCATCCCTTATGGCTAAGGCAGCATCATCGTATCTTTCCACAAGCTTCTCCACGAAGCTTGTGGACTTGCAGGACCCCACCACCGCCACGTGGAGAGTCGTTTCGGAGGTGAAGGACACTCTGGCATTGATGGCGGTGGGGTCCTGCTCCAGAATTACTTTAGACGTATCCCAGTCACCACTCATTGCAACTTTGTACAATGGCAGATACTCATTCCAATTCTTTCCTATTCTCAGATTGAATAACCAATCGATTAGCAGTCTCTCAGTTTCAATCATATGTGACAATTAAGTAGCATGTAGAGTAAAACTTTTACCTTGTTGTTGTGTTAATGGTTGCGGTGGTGGTGGTGGTGGCAGCAGTAGTGGAGGTGAACCTGCCATTATTCGTAGATATAATTAACTAATTCCTTATATATATACGAAGTAGCTAGTTAAGTTTCCAGCTATGAGCTACCATGTACGAAACTACCTCCCTGCCCTTGCGGTGGTGGATAGTTCGACCATGGCGGTGGTGGATAATTCAATGGTGGTATAACTGGATATGATCACTCTGCTTTCCGAAAATGCCCCTGCCATAAGTGGAAGAAATGACAGCAATCATAAGCGGAGATCAAGAATTCAAGAGTTCCCATATGAGCTGATTGAGCAGCTATGTGAAGGGGAAACCTGTTGTCAAGAGGTGCAACGTAGAGCAAACGAGGAAGCCTGTGCACCAGTAATCTGGCCGCGTGGAGGTTTCCGGTCAGCGCAGCAGTGTGCAGGGGAGTAAAGCCAGCTGCATCCGTGATGTCCAATGCCTCGTCCGACATTATATCCATCACCTTATCCACAAAGCTACTGGACCTTCCCGTCCCCACGGCAATGTGGAGAGGTGTCTCCAAGGTGAAGGCCAGCCTGGCTTTGACAGCGTCCGGATTTTCCTCAAGAATTACCTTTACAGTGTCCCAGTCGCCACTGATCGCAGCTCGGTACAGTGGCAAGTACTCGTGCCACTCCTCTGTTCACATTCATTAATAACTAATTGTCGATATGATCTTCCTTGTTCTCAGATGTAATTAATAACTATTGAGACGTATTTATGTTGAGATATGAATTGTGAATTTATGTGTCTGAGCCTCTTTAGAAGTGTTTTTATTGTAGACATTTTATCGTTATGTTAAACGTCATAGTTATAAATCGGGTTTTGGGACTTGTTCAAATAGAGAAACTGAGGTTCTGATTCGGAGTAGTTGAATATTTTAGCAGATGTTGCATATTTGAGAATGTAGAGAGTTTTTGGAAAAAGCTTAAGAAACATCGAAGGCCATCCAAATTTCTCCGAAGTTATTACTTGATGAGCATTATTTTGATCATTTTAGTTAATTTAATTGTCAACATTAACATTCTGGTTCAAAGTGATTAGCATATTGATTGTGTTTCCTTGTCACAAAAAAGAAGAGGGGCATGGAAGAACAACAAATTCATGCGCTAGCTATGGTGATTTAAATGAGCAATATTGAACGCCGTAGAAGCAAACTAATAAATGTGATTCATTAATGCGGGGCAGCAGGGGCGGGGCTAGCGTATCGGGGACCCTGTGTGAATTCGTAAAATCGGACCTTTTTCTATAACTAAAAAAAACATTTTCTTTTACCAATTATAAATAATTAGGTACGTCATAAAAGAACGAAAAATTCTATGTTTTGAAAAAAAAAAATCGGGCCTTTTTCCACAACTAAAAACACAGTTTTTTTCAAAAAAAAATAATTATAATAATTAGAGGAATTTTTTTTGATTTTTTTGAAAAATTGGGAGAATAGAGAGAGTTAGATGGCGTTTGATATTATGTGATCTTAGAATAATAAATGATCACACAAAAAAATAAATAGATGACGTTTGCTTCTTATTGTGTGGGCTCTTTAGTTTGAGACAGAAAAAAAATATCGTTTTGAGATAATTAAATGAAGGTTAAATGAAGGAAGATTAAATAAAGGAAGAGGAACCAAAAGGGAAAAAAACGTATAATCGAGGAAGAAATAAAAAGAAAACACATTTTAAGAAGAAAAAAAAAAAATGAAGAGTTCCACATTTTACCAACTGCACTACATCCACGGAACTGATTATATTTTAACAAAATATTTATACATATTTACTATGTGGGCCAGAACAATATGAGGCCCTAAATTTTCGGGGGCCCTGTGCGGTCGCCAACCCTGCACACAGGGCCAGAACCGCCCCTGGGGGCAGCTGGGGAAGATATGAATATCTCTCACAAGTAAAGGATAATTAGAATTGATGGAAGCTAGTTAAATGGACGATTACTCTGCTTGCCGAAAATGCCCTTGCCATAAGTGGAAGAAATGACAGCAATGAGAAGCGGGAACTGCAGCAAGACGAAGGACGATATGGGTAGACAAGACAGTGCGGCCGCTGGTATCAGAACCCACGCACTCTTCCGCCCAAACACTAAAAACACCGTCGAACAAAAGGCCGCCATCATAAACAATATTGAAAGGAAAAGGGTAACTAGGCCGATGCATAGTCTGTTAGGCAGAGCGTACAGAAAGTCATCTTCTGCATAGCGCGAGGTCAGAATAGACAAGAACATCAACAGAGAAGTGGTGGATGTGAAGAGAGAAACAGCGTCTGAAACTGCAAATATTGTGAATGCACTTGCTTTCGACATCACAGGATAGCCAGTTTCCGATTCGTTGCCACCTGGCACTGTAATTGCCGCAGCGAATACAATTGTCACAATCAATGCTGCAGCAATGGTGCATGAGTTAGCTGTATCCTTCATCCATTTTTCGCCTTCTATTTTCAAATCTTTGTGTTCTTCCGTAAATAACATGGCTGCTGTTTGCCCGGCATTGTTTGTTCGTTCTTTCATATAAGGACTAACAAACTTTTCTGCTTCCTGTTCATTCAATCGCCGTAAACACGTTGCGATAAGTTTTTTTTTTTTTTTTTTCCCTAAAAAAATTACGTATATATGAAAAAACTGAATGGAAACAAACACATTAATTACCTTAAGCCATTGAATTTCACGCTGCATCTGGAGAGCTGCTCCGGAAACTAAATTGAGCTTGTGTGGAGGAGCCAGAAATGCAGCCATGTGAAGCATGGAGTTTTCAGAAGGGTCGCATAAATTTATATAGTGGAATCTATGGTTGGTAGTTTGATACAAGAGATTAAAGACCTTTTCACAACGGTTTCTTACAGCCACGTGGAAAAAGCTTTGTTTACTAGAACCAACATAAGTAAAAATGCTATGAGGAAATGTCTCTACGATTACTTCTACAATTTCGTAGTTTCCTATGTCAGCTGCTGCAATCATGGCTTCTGTGTAGATAGCTGAAGCTCTTTCGTATCCTAACGATTCCATATGATTGCATATGGCTTTCGCAAGTCTTAGTGTTAGCTTCCGCTTCCGTTTCACTTCGTGAATCCTCTTTACGCAAGGCACTAAAAATGGAAACTAACTCAGATCAAATCAAGACATTCCATCTATTTCTATTGCATATAGTAGTCACTCGGTCCCATTTCAATTCGCATGAAAATAAATGGCACGAATTTTAATGAAATGTTAGGTGATGTGGTATAATGATAAATATGTAGAGATGATAGAGAGAAAATATAAAGTGATTGTGATGGGGTATAGTGTTCAAAAAATAAATGTGCAAATTATTTGAAGACGTACCGAAAAGTAAATTTGTGCAAAAAGATAAGGGACGGAGTGAGTATTATTTATTACCTAGTTCTGAGATAAATTCCCAAAAAGTGGAGTGCAATTTTCGGATTTGTTTGCACCACCTTGGAGTCTCATCTGGATGGAAAGGATTGAACTATCAATACCATGTGCATATATAGTGTATTATGCACAGTTACAACCGTATTACACAAACAATAAGAAGCATTCTAAGGAGAATATAAATCTAATTAAAATTAAGTGAGAAACCTCAAAATAACCATTTTGATAAAATAAAGGTTAATTTTAGCCACCAATAAAGAAATATATAAATTTTACCCACTTTTACTATTTTATCCCTCCCCCCCATGCTATTAATTGCATAGCAAATACACGACCGCCTAATACACGACCACCCAGTCGTGTAATTATCTGCCGTGCAGCACAAACATGGGGCCGCTAGAATACACGACCACTACATGACTGATTGGTCATGTATTACCCCACATAACATGTTGGTCCTCTCGTTGACATAACATGAGACCGTCAGAATACACGACTGCTATTGCACGACTGATTGGTCGTGTGATTCTCGGTAGTGCAGCACAAGCATGGGACCCCCAAAATACACAACCGATTTGGTCGTGTAAATGCAGTCGTGTATTACCCCGCATAGCATGTTGGCCCTTTTGTTGACGGGCCATCGAAATACACGACCATGTTTACACGACCAATGGTCGTGTAATCGTCGTGGTCGTGTATTTAAGAATAGAAAAAACCTAAGTTCGATTTTTACAATATCAAATATAATCTTATAAGCATTTAATTTAAGCATACATATAAGAGCATATAACCATTCAATTTCACGATTAAACAAACATATAAAAATTTAAAAGAATCTTCAAAAAACTCATTTCATATATACAAAGGGTACATGTGTCATTACATCATAAAAATGGTTAAAATTTATATTTTCTTTTATTGGTGACTAAAATTTACTTTTACATTAGCAAAGTAGCTATTTTTAGGTATTTCCACTAAAATTAATCTAAAATGCATATCAAAGAGTGATTTTTCGTTGTACTAGACAATAGACATAGACATATACTCCCTCCGTCCTATTTAAACATGCTTATTTCTTTTTGGCACGGGATTTTAGGAGAGTGTGTGTAAAGATAGAGTATATTGTTTAATATTTTAATGTTAATTTCATTGTTTTGAAATTAAATCATCATAAATGCATCAAAACATATTGATGTCTGATCTTAAATGAAAGATCGTATCAAGACCTATAATTTGATATAAAAATCATAAAAATCGGAGAACAAATGAACAAGTTATGATAGTTTAAACTTTTAGAATTTAAATTATATTGAGATACGTGCTGAGAGGTGAGTGGATGATAGGGTGATTAATAGTGGGTAATTCTTTCTGTATTAGGAAACTGACCTATTTTAATGGGACGTCCCAAATAGAAAAATAGGCATATTCTAATGGGACGGAGGGAGTATATTCCTTTTTTTGAAATGACAAAGACAGGCATAAATAATACTCCCTTCCCTTCGTCACATTAGACTTCATCTCTCCGTCCCTCAAATATATGCATATTCTATTTTTGAAATTTGGCCCATTAATTTATATTCTATCTGTTCTAGCCAAAGGGACCCATTTTTTTGAATATATATGAGGTACTAAAAAATAAAGAAGTTGCTCTAATTCGGTGGGACATTGAGAATACTATATTACATATGTGTCAATTTTACCACCTATGACCCACCAACTTTATCTCTTTACTACACTAAATATGGGACCTCATCTCCACACGCAACACAATATACTATAATTTATTCTTGAAACCCGCGCCACTCATAACAGAATATAACAATTTTTTCCTGAACCCCGTGCCATTCAAATTGACGTATAGATTTGGGGGAAGGAAGGGGTATTTAGTAATTTGGATTATCCGGTGCATTTTCGCGAGTTGCTTTCAAATATATATGATTTAGCAAGTGATCGTTGCTACACAAAAGCAACCAATGGATGATCCGAATTTCATATATATGGTCATACATGGTGGACGCTTCAAAAAACAAATTTGAGCTAGCAAGAAATAACATAGGGTAGAGAACAGACGCTTGCCTAAATTTTGGCTCTAAAGGGTATTTGGCTAAATTTATAAGCTCCTTAGGACAACTAATAAGTTGTGGAAGAGTTTATAAACTCTAAAAATATGTTTGGCAAAATATGCTTTCAAAGTGCTTATAAGCTCCCTAAAAATTAATTAAGCTTCGTCACCCTAACTTATTTTTATATCTTATAAGCTCTTTCAAATAAATTTAGACAAACATCCCTGAATGACCTCGAATTAATTGTTGTAGTTGAGGTGAATATTCCATCACCAACTGAATACATACCTTCATCAATATAACACGAGTATACGAGCCTTTCCCAGAAATTGAGTTGAGTGTGGGCCCCGAGTGTTGTGCCAAATTGTGCTACACAATTGAGAGCTGAATTATGAACCTGAGATTTCATCCTTGCTAGATAAGGATACCTGTTAACCAATTCCAACGCCTTATCTGCATGTATATATGCCCCACAAAAATAAAGACCATCATCATCATTATCATTATTAGCTAGCCAGCATTAATAAATTTCAAAACCCCATGTTACTAGCTTACTGACCCAAGAAACCAGCAGCTATTAAATAATCTAGAAGCAGAAGGCCCCTCTGACCAGCAAAAGGATTGATGGGGAGATCATCTGTAGTGTGTTGCATCATCAACTCAAGAGTTTTTTTATGACCATATTCAGCTGCGAAGTGAAGGGGGAAAACGTATGGTGGTTTAGTATTTGACATCTGAAGCAAATGAGGGAGCTTCTTGATTAGTATTTCTGCTGCCCCATGGTTCTCCGTCATGGCAGCAATGTGCAGTAGATTAAATCCATTATTATCCCTCATGGACAACGTTGAAGCATCAGATAATTTCACCAGCTCCTCCACGAATCTCCCGGACTTGCCCGACCCCACTGCTATGTGGAGAACTGTTTGTGCGGTGACGGCCACCCTTTTTCTAATGGCGGCCGGGTTTCGCTTCAGAATCAGTTCTGCCGCATCCCAGTCACCACTTTTTGCAGCTTTGTATAATTCCAACTCCTCACGCCAAACCACTTCTGCTCTCAGATTTTAAAAAAATAATCAATTTGCATGAATGCATGAGACGTACGTAAATTGCATGTAAGTAAGTAAATCTAGACGTACCTTGCTCCTCGGTTGACGTGAATGAGGAAAACTCATTTTCCAGCTCTTGCCACACACTCATGGCGCTATCTAGATGTGCAACATATTGAACGAGTTCATCGCTGAGAGCTTCCATGATCCAGCCCTTCACCACCCCATCTGCATGCTTCCAGGCACCGTAACTATTGTAGTCTTGTGGTGGAGGAGGAGGAACTCCGCCGTCGAGGAATCCGAACAACCCCTGGATTTGCACAAGGCGGACCATCCCCTCTTTCCACGACATATAGCTGTTCCAATTACAATGCCAGCTGAGCTTCGAGTACACGAAGTTTGCCACGTTAATACGCTGTGGTGGTGCAGCTGGATAAGTCAACGAGGAAGCTATTAATATCACAGGAAACCCTCATATATAGTAATGTAAAAGAAAATAAAATAATGGCCACCTATAAGATAATAGTGTAGATACTAGCCAGACTTTTTATTTATTTATTTATTTTACCATAGCTTAAGGAAATTAAGGAAAAAGAAATGACAGTATAGAAATGACCTTGCTGAGACTGGTATTTAGAGAAGGCTTTTTCGAGATCTAACCAAACATGCCTGGCGCTATTCAAATGATGAATAGCATTTTGAAGGACTTCATCGCTCAGCGCTCCCAAAATCCATCCCTTGACCAGCCAATCGGTCCGCCTCCACGCGCTGTAATCTGGCGGTGGAGGTGGAGGAGCTTTTCCGTCGATGTATCCAACCAAGCCCTGGCTTTCTACGAGGCAGAGCATCTGTTGTTTCCATGACATGTAGTTGTTCCAGTTCCCGTCGCGGCGGAGCTTCGATGAGACGAAATTCGCCACGTTGATCCCGGAACCGCATTGGCCAGCTATTTGTGTTCCTGCAGCTGGGGCGGAGGTCAACGAGGAAGAAGCCATATTTACAACCTTATCTCTTTCTTCAGTTAGTTGGAGTTGGAGTGGAAGGATCTAGTGGAGAGAGGGGACTATATATACTTCTAGCTTTAGTTCATCAAGTCTTTCTTTATTCCTTTTTTTACCGCATTAAATAAATTAAATCAACTCGTAGCAAGTAGCCGAACAAGTTGAATACTCAGATCCGCGTTTTCCGATTATTTAATTACTAGGCACAACCTTACGGTAATTTATTTCATTATTATTTAATCATTATTTTTGGTTGTTACAAACTTAAAAACGCTACATTGATTTAATTAAGTTGTTTAAAGAAAATTTTCAAGTCAACCATCATCATTTTTGGCTTACACAAACTGCCAGTTGGCTCTTTTCACAATTGGTGGATAGTAGAAATTACCTTGCTGAGACTGGTCTGTAGGGAATGCTTTTTCCAGATCTAACCAAACATCCCTGGCGCTATCCAAATGAACAACATTTTGAACAACTTCATCACTCAACGCTCCCAAAATCCAACCCTTAACCAACCGGTCGGTCCGCCTCCACGCCACGTAATCCACGCCATCTTTCGACAGCGGCGGAGGAGCTTGGCTGCCGATGAACTCGAGCAGGCCCTGGCTCTGTACGAGGCAGAGCATCTGCTCTTTCCACGACTTGTAGTTGTTCCATCTCCTGTCGCGCCGGAGCTTCGAGGAGACGAAATTCGCCACGTTGATACCGGAACCGCATTGTGGAATTTGTGTTTCTGCAGCTGGGAAGGAGGTCAACGAGGAGGAAGCCATATACAACCTTACCTCTGTTTTTGTTCTGTTAGTTGGAGTTGGAGTTGGAGTTGGAGTTGGAGTTGAAGAATCTAGTGGAGTGGAGGGGACTTATTTCTATTTCTAGCTTTAGTTTTTTACTTCGTTCGTCAGTTCTTTCTTTAATCTTTTTGTTTATTAAATAAATTAAATCAACTCGTAGCAAGCAGCCGAACAAGTTGAATATTCGATCCGCGTTTTCTGCAACGTTAATTTATTACTCCTACTACTCCATCCGTCTCACTTCAATCGTCTTACTTTCTTTTTTAGTTTGTCTCACTTCAATCGTCTCATTTTCTTTTTAGTTTGTTACATCTCATGAATCATAATGCATAAAAACATTGGTCCACCAATATTTATTACACAAATGACACTCCTTAATTCACGTATAAAAAGTAAATGAAACGATTGATATAAGACGGAGGGAGTATTTACTTGGCACAACTTACGGTAATTTATATCATTATTATTTGTTTGAAATTTTATGCGAGCCATGTTGATAGCTTTCTAAGATTCATGCGATCAAATGTCCAACAAAATTTTGGGGAGGGAATTTAATTTTGTTTTTTAATTTTTATAAATTGAAATTCATTTGGGGTAACATAATATTCCACCGCGGAAGCCTTAAATTATGTCTGGGAGATCCAGATATGTTGCGGATCACCGACGGACAATGTACGTCGGAAAAAACTGCATTGGCAAACGGAATTTCCAACAGAAATTTCTGTCTGCGCATCGTCGTCGGACAGTTGGTAAATTAACAAATTTGTTGATAAAATCAACAATTTCAGCCTAATCCGTTGCGAATTGCCGACGTCATTTGGTGGCAGATCCACAGCGAATACCTGCTTTAATCATTTCTTCTTGGTTGTTACAAACTTCAAAACAATACATAGATTTCAAGTCAAAACTAAAGGGCCCACCATCATGTTGGCCTACACAAACTGCCAGCTGGCTCTTTTCTCTTTTCACAATTTAGTTAAAATTGATGTTCATAGTGAGTAGAGGAGTATTGCTCACATGTTGAACGTTTTCTATTTAATCAAATGGGGCCTATATAAGTGACATAACTCTACCAATTTGGGACCCTTAAAACACAACATTATTGTTTATGCTAGAAATAGGGAAAACCCTCAAAATAATCACTTTGCTATTACAAACAAAAAAAAATAGCCACAAATATAAAAAACTCAAATTTTAGCCACTTTTTATGCTAAATGTCTTATTTGCCCTAAATGAAATGAAATTAACCAAAATCTGAGGGAAAAAAAAGGAAAAGGAAAAAGAAAAGAAACCCAGTAACTCGTAACACCCCCCCCCCCCCCCCCCCCTAATTCCATAATCACTCACGCTTCTGCCCAATCCCTCTCTTCCTCCTCCAATCATATCATTTAGAACTTCTGCCGCCGCCGCCGCCGCCGCCGGCCGACGAGAGCCACCGCAACTGCCGCCATCTCTACTTCTTCAATACACGACCATCGTTCATGAATACTCGAGTCCGTCGAAACTTGAACTCATGTATTTGTGAAACAGTAAACTGCTGCCACCGCCTTCCTCAGATCCGCCGCCCTTCGTCCTATATTTGCCGTCTCGCATGACTTTCGAGTTACCATGGCTCACCATCCCACCAGATCTTCGTATAACTACGTCGATTACACGATTCACATACAACCCTAGTCGTGTATTATGTAATTAAAAAATAAAAACTTATCATCTCACCACCAAATCACCGGCAACCACCACAGCCATCACCGGAATATTCTAAACGAAGTCGTCAATCATGAATGCACGAATCTTACATCCATTAATTCGATTTGTATAATACATGAATCCAATACACGACTGTCCGAATCGTGTATTAATTTGGGATTCGTGTAATTATTTAAGAAGAACAGCAGCTGGGCGGCGGGCATAGAGATGGTGGAGGAAGAGGGATGGCCGCAGCTGGAGACGGCATCGCCGGACATGGCTGCTGAAATGATCGTATCGGTTATTACACGAGTTCATCGAACTCGTGTAATTATCGAATTCGTGTATTGTTGTACGAAGACTCAATGACGACAGATCGGCGGGGCAGCAGGCCTAGAGATGGTGGAGGAAGAGAGATGGCCGCAGCTGGAGACAGCATCGTCGGAGGAGGCTGTTAAAATGATCGTATCGGTGATTACAAGAGTTTGTCGGACTCTTGTAATCATTGAATTCGTGTATTGTTCTCAATGGCGGCAGATCGGTGATATCCTCGTGGCGGCGAACGGTGTCAATGATGTCCAGCCATTGATGGTGGTTCGAAGAAAACATGGTGAGAGAGGAGAGATGAGTTGTTTGGGACTTTGGGTAAAACTAGGGGTGGGAAAAAATACCGAAATACCGAAATACCGATGATACCATACCGAAAAAAAACCAAAAATGTCGAAACTAACGGTATACCGAATAAATACCGTACCGAGAGATTTCGGTACGACACCGGTATTCAAAGTCCTGATACCGCGGTATTACCGAGAAATACCGATACCGCGGTATTACCGATAATGCCGAAAAATACCGATACCGCGGTATTATCGATACCGCGGTATTACCGGTAATGCGGTATTACCGGTAATGTCGAACAATACCGATACTGATATGATACCGATACCGCGATAATACCGTTAAATACCGATATTTTGCCGAATATTTTATATATTTTTAATTATAATATTTTTATATTTGACTAAATTCGAATTTTAAATACAACCTTAATAAAATTTTAATACCAGTTAATAATATACAAGATGGTGTATCAGAAAGATGCTATAAATATATTATACATAATTTTTCTTTTTAATCTTTTAATGATTATAATACATAAACTAACAAAGAAAATAATTGTATTATTTCCCAAGATTTGGCATAACTACGTCAATCGTCGACACATTGATAACTAATGAACTATGACTCTATAAAATAAAATATTATGACTAATTGGTATAATTTGGTAATTATCTTAAGATAAAAACTCCTTATTTATAACAAAGTACATATCAGCAAACATGATAATTGTATTTAAGTAATATTTTCCAAGATTTGTCATAACTACGTCAATCGTCGACACATTGATAACTAATGAACTATGACTCTATAAAATAAACTATTATGAATAATTGGTATAATTTGGTAATTATCTTAAGATAAAAACTCCTTATTTATAACAAAGTACATATCAACAAACATGATAATTGTATTTAAGTAATATTTTCCAAGATTTGTCATAACTACGTCAATCGTCGACACATTGATAACTAATGAACTATGACTCTATAAAATAAAATATTATGAATAATTGGTATAATTTGGTAATTATCTTAAGATAAAAACTCCTTATTTATAACAAAGTACATATCAACAAACATGATAATTGTATTTAAGTAATATTTTCCAAGATTTGTCATAACTACGTCAATCGTCGACACATTGATAACTAATGAACTATGACTCTATAAAATAAAATATTATGAACAATTGGTATAATTTGGTAATTATCTTCAGATAAAAACTCCTTATTTATAACTAAGTACATATAAATACGTCAATCGTCAACACATTGATATCAACAAAGTGTTCATGCAGAAGGACTATTAAAGTGTTCATGTTTCTTTAATTTTGCATTTTATTAGTAATTATTTAGTAGGTAGATCAAGATTTATGAAAAAAATATATATGAATTTTCGATTTTTTTTTCGGTATTTCGATATTTTTTTCGGTATTTCGATATTACCGTCCGGATCGGTATTATCGAATCATCGGTACGACATCGGTATCCATTTCGACCAATACCGAATTTTCGGTATACCGGTATTCGGTATACCGAAACTTTCGGTACGACATCGGTATCGAGAATTTGATACCGATCGGTATCGGTATCGGTATTGAGAAAAAATCTCAATATCTCATACCGACCCACCCCTAGGTAAAACACGAAATGAGGGAAGGGGGCGGCGGATGGTAACTGGGAGGGTTCTTTTAGGATTAGTTTTTATTTTTTAATTGTTATTATTATTGAAAGAGGTTCATTAAGGGTATCAATGGTATTTAACACAAAAAGTGGCTATTATTTGAGTTTTTTATCCAAGTGTCTAGATTTTGTGTTTGTAATATGAAAGTGGCTACTTTTAGGTATTAACCCCTAGAAATATCATATTTTATTTGTGTGAATCTGAGTTGTACTACCTCCATCCATATATTTAGTCCAGTTTGTTTTATTGATTTTTTTAGCACGTTTTTCTACCGAAACCTGGTATGGGTTTTAAAATACAATTTTGAAGTTTTTTTTTATGGGATACTATGAGTATCATAGTATCCCGTAAAAGAAAAAATACTTTAAAATTATATTTTAAAACCCGTATTATGTTTCGGTGGAAACGCGTGCCGAAAAAGTCAATAAAGTAAACTAGACTAACTACTACCTTCATCCCGTTATATTAGAGCTTATTTCCGTTTTGGTCTGTCCCATTATATTAGAGTACTTTCCTAAAATAGCAAAAAATAATTTGCTACAATTAACTCTTTCTCCTTAGAATTAATTATAGCCAAATATCCTCTCATTCATTCGTTTCTGTGCAAGTTAAATTAGCTATAATATAATGGGATGCAGGTAGTAAATGGGATGGAGGTAGTACATCAAGTTGGGATAAGTTTCACGTACACATGTGACATGTGACATGTGGTTGTTAGGCTACAGGCGGATGATCCAACTTTTAGAATAACTAGCATTCAGATTCAGAACGTGCGCACGTTTGACTTTCCTTTTATTTAATATTTTAATCAGTATAAAAGTGTTTCTCGTTATTGACCATGCATATATATGTAATTGAGATTTTATTAATAGTAAAATACATTTTAAATTTGAAAATTGTTTGAAATTGATTATATGTTTAATCAATATTTTTTAATAAAAGAAAATAAATTATCTTTTTAATTATTAATTTAAAATATATATATATATATATATATATATATATATATATTATCTACATTTGATGTAAAGGTGTAGGAGTATTAAATCGTGGGTTATGAGTGATAAAATTGATAATTATAAGAGTATAAAAGACATTAATATAGTAAATTAATTTCTAAAAATAAAATATGCACATAACTGAGGGACGAATGTAGTGGTGATCATTCGGTTATTTAAATTGGTTTTGCCTTAAAATAAAATTGAACTAAATATATTAAAATTACGTCCAAACCAAACAATTTTTTTAGAAACCGAACCAATTTAATCAAAATTATTATTTGATTATTTTGGTTAGTTTGATTAGTCTAAATTTTTCTCATTTATTTTGAATACCAAATATGATATCATTTCAATACCAATAATTCATAAAATCAATACAATTAATAAAAATATAACATTTCAAGTTAAACAATAATCAACAAATAAATTTTATCTGAAACAAAGTCATTGTGGTAAGTAAATTCTACATTAAATAAAACAACCAACAAGTGCATATGTCACAGTATAATCTTTGTAAAAAAATTAAAAATTTAACAAATCACCCAAAATCAACAATAGAAGAAGTTTTCGATTTTTACAAAAGTCACATAACACTAATACTAAACATTAAACTGTAAATATCAAGAGTGAATAATTTTTTAAAAATATAGAACATATACAATTAAAATTTTAGTCTATTAATATTATATATATATATATATATACATATTAATTTGTTTTTCAATTTTATTCGTTTTTTTTAAAAAAAATACCGATTCAATTCAAAAATTTAATTAATTCAAACCGAATTAATTAATTTAATCGAACTAACCAAACCGAAATATATTTCATTTCAGTTTGATTTTTAATTTTTGGATTAATTTGTTCACAAGGAGTATGTCGGCAATGTTGACGAAACAAGTCAATCCTTTTAAAAATGGCGTTGTCGGCAATGTTGACTAGAAAAAAACATTGGCACGTGATAATAATGGGAAATTCTGGCTTGCAAACCTTTAGAGTACCATTATCAACAAACACCCCAAACACCCAAACATCTTACTTTTTCAATATTTAATTTCTCTCTCTTCTATATACAATAATTTAAACATCCTTATTTTTGGTAGTTTATCAATGAACACCCAAACACCATAATATTATATATATATTTTATTTATTTTTAAATATAATATAAAAAAGATATTGTGTGTAGAGAAAGAAAGATGAAATGTAAAAGTGTAAAAATATATCATGTTTGGTCTCTATGTATAAAAAATGAAAAGTTATAAATTTTGGTATAATTTTTATTTTTTAATTATTTAAAATATAAAAAATAAAATCATTTATCTAAAAATCTAAAAACATTTAATGGACCAATGACGTGTCACCATGTCATTGGTCCATCAAAAATCATAAATGTGCAAATTGGGGAAAACACCTTGTTTTGTTCAATAGAGGTGTCCGAACACCTCAATCCAAACATAATCCTCTTTTTATTTTTTTAATAATATTTTGATGTTTGAACACCATTGCATGTTGGCCGATAATGATAGTCTTAGAATGCAAGCATCGTTTGGCCCCCATGTCTTTAATTGTTTTGATTATTATATTGGCCCACATTTTTATGTTTTGCAGGACCCCTCCCAACCCCCATCCGATACTACTCCCAATTAATTTGTATGTGGTCCCGCTTTAATCTTTTGGCCTTTATTTGTTTAGATCTTAGTTTTTTGAATTCATAATACTACCTCCATCCCATTTATTAGTATGTGTTGTAAATGACACAATAATCAATGTAAATAAGTAAATAAGAATATGTAGTTGTAATCAATTCTAAGAAGAGAGAGTTAATTATAGCCACAATTTTTTTTATCATTTTAGGAAAGCGAACTAATAAGTGGGACGGACCAAAGCGGAAAGGTAACCTAATATATGGGATGAAAGTAGAATTTGTTTTTGTTTTTTTTTTTCGAACATAATATTTGATTAGTTATTATTGTATAACTGTATAAATATTACTCCTATCTAACTTTTCATGCAAGTTCTTTAATATTGGGATGACTGCCGAATTTTTTTGTATAAAATTAATTTAATTTATTACTACATATACATAGAGAAAAAGTTGCATGAATGATACTTAAATTTTTTTATTATAAATAAAATCTAGTAAATTCAGATTTTCGAATTACTGAAATAATTATGAACGGTTATTTTGATTTATTTGTACTACTAAACTAATTATCCGATTATCATTACTTAATTTATTCATTTTTTTTCTATTTAATCCATGTTTGATTTATTATTTATTTGTATGAAAAGGAAAACAATCATTGATTCCATTATTTTAATTGTTTTGTTTGAATACTCCTTCAGTCTCATCTAAATTATCCACATTGAGTTTGACACATTGACCAATTCATATAGAATTCGAAGTCGAACGTCTCACCTTTGAACGGCTGGTGGTGGAAATCGCCCATAATCACAAGCAGCGGGTAGGGCACCAGATCTATTCCCACCGAATCATCAACCCCAAACCGTTTCAGGGCGGCGACCTCCTGGCCGACCCGGGCACCGATGCAAAGCGGTTTGGAAGAGTTGGGGAGGAGGTCGCGGCGGCGGAGAACCTCTCAGCCGCGATTTGCTTCCCTCATGTTGAGTGCGGCGGCGGTGAGGCTGCGATTTTGCTTCCCTCCGATGTTGTGGATTTGAGTTGGGAGTGGAGGGGGAGAAGAAGAGAGAGGAGAGAGAGAGGATGACGAAGAAGAAAATGAGGAGAATAGAGAAAAACGGGAATAGAAATTGGGGATTTCAATTTCAGAATTTGAATTTAGTTTTGGGTAGTTGGGGATAATATTGTTCTCTTTTGAAAAATTGGGTATTTAGTGTGTAAATTAAAGGGGGTGATTTTCTTATAGATAAGTGGGTATTTGACCTAGTACCTCTTTTTTTTTTTAATTGTTTTTTATAAAAATAAAAATACTATAATTTAGTAAATCATTATAGACGTTTATAAGAAAAAAATTAGAATTTTTTGAAATTATATTCTTTTTTTTTGAATTTATCAACTCTAATATAATAATAAAAGTGAAATCAAATGTAAAAAAATAGTTATAAACCCTAATTGGGATGGGTGAACCCTTGAAAATAATCATAAAATTAAACAAAATTATTATAAAATATAAATAAATAAAACTAATAAAAATTAGGTTTTGGGATAGAGGATCCCAACTCCCAAGCCTTAGAGATGACCCACAATTTTTATACATGGTTTACATTGAAAAGAGATTTTGGTTGATTAGTCACTAATCTAGTCGAATCTGTTGGCGTGCTCGGATAATTAGTCGATCCTAGATTAGTGGATTAGTGAAAACGAAAAGGTATTTTGGTTGATTAATCGCTAATCTAGTCGAATTGGTCAGCGTGCTCGGATAATTAGTGAAATATGAAGTCCACTAATGAAGCAAAATATATACTCCTTCCGTCCCTAATTTAGTGAAACTATTACTATATTGGGACGTCCCTATTTACTGAACCTTTCCATTTTGAGACGTAGACCCCACAATCACTTTAACACTTTAATAGCATTAAAAAAAATTAGATGAGCCACAATTCTTCCACTTTAACACTTAAATTTATTAATAAATCATCACACTACCTAAAATCTTGTGCCCAAAATTTTCGGTCATTAAATAGGGGATGGAGGGAGTATATTTTTTTTAATATTTTAAAAATAATTCGGTAAAAAATAAAAAAAAGCCGAAATTAATTTCGGTTTTCCATGATCGATTTTTTAAAAATTGGGTTTGGGTCTGTGTTTTTCTTGAAAATCCAATTTCTATTCGATTTTTCTAATTTTACAAAAAACCCAAGCCGAAACCCGAATGCTCACCCTTACTCTTTGGGGCATTTGCCTGATATGTTACTCCTATTCACTTATGAATCATATACCATTTGTCATAAATCTAATTTTTTAGTTGTTTAAAGTGTTAAAGAGTTCAGTGCTAAAGTGGTAAAAATTTAAAAGTGTATTGTATGACCTACTACTATAAAAGGAAAAGATCTAAAAATGGTGACATAAAATATTATTAACAGGAGAAGATATTTTAATTATATCATGAACCGCATAAAAAAAATATATCACGAAATTTATTTTCGCCCCAATTAGTAAAAATTCATGTCTTAATATTTTATTTTGCCCTTTTTTTAAAAGCATATGTATTTTATGCCCCCATTTTAAATGATATGTCATATATGCCCCTTTTTTTATTTTAATATATAAATGATAATACTTTATAGATATATATGTTTAACTTCCTTTCTGTGAAAGTAATGGTGGCTCAGACAAACAATGGCCGGCGGTGGAAATGTTATAGCAACAGAGAGGCGGCGCTGGAAATAATATTGAATTTAAAACAGAAAAAGAAAATTATGGTGTGAATCACCGCCGCGTTTCCGTCGCCATTTGTATGACTGCCGGTGTTGAGAAGTTTCCGGCGACGGAAACGCGGCGGTGAATCTTATGTGCCGGCGAAGTGGGCGGACGGAGGCGACAGTGAGAGGGAGCCGGCGGTGAGCGGGGCGGCGCTGATGAGGAGGCGGCGGTGAGAGCGGGGTGGCGTTGAGAGAGGAGGGCGCGGCAGTGAGAAAGGAGGGGGCGGCTGTGTTGCAGGCGAGAGGGTGGGGGGCGGTGAGAGAGGGTGGTGAGAGAGGAAAGGGGTGGGCGGTGAGAGAGGGGAGGGGACATGAATCTAATTTTTTAGTTGTTTAAAGTGTTAAAGAGTTCAGTGCTAAAGTGGTAAAAATTTAAAAGTGTATTGTATGACCTACTACTATAAAAGGAAAAGATCTAAAAATGGTGACATAAAATATTATTAACAGGAGAAGATATTTTAATTATATCATGAACCGCATAAAAAAAATATATCACGAAATTTATTTTCGCCCCAATTAGTAAAAATTCATTATATAATAAATTGTACCAATTAATTAAAAAGTTTATATTGTACTAGAACCTAATGTTGAGGGCCATTAAAGGAACCATCAATAAACAAAAATAAATTAAATTCAAAGATAAATTAAATTACATTAGTTGGGCCCGCAGGGGTGGACGGTGGGGGGGGGGGGGGGGTTGGGTGGGTAGTGTAAATTGGACCCACAACTGTAATGCTGCAAAACCATAAACAAAAAGCAAAACAGCCATGTTGACGTGGACCAATTGGTGCACACTTTGCATTGCAAAGTTTTGCACCCAAGACTCTCCCCGATATCTTATTGAGCCATTCTACAAGGGGACACACTTGGGTCAGCCAGAGACACCGTGCGGACGGCTAAAACACTGATACTTTTATTCGTGTAGATTAACACTTTTCTGTATAAAGATTGACACTTTTAAAAATTGACATTTTATTCGTAAAATAATTATGTTAAAGTTTGACACTTTTATTCGTATAGATTAACACTTTTCTGTATAAAGATTGACACTTTGACCCGGCCACACTATGTGGCCGACCTCACCCAAGTTTTTGTCTTCTACAAGTATTGTCATCTTTTTTATTTGGAAATAATTAAAGTTTAAATGGTACAATTAGTAAATTTATTATAACACTTAATATTTTTAATTAAATTTAATTATCCATTTACCTCTCAACACATATCATAATATAATTTAAATCCTAAAAGTTTAAATTATCATAACTTGCTCGTTTGTTCTTCGATTTGTATGATTTTTATACCAAACCAAAGGTCTTGATACAATTCTTTCATTTATGATCGAACATCAATATGTTTTTATGCATATATGATGTTCTAGTTTTAAAATATGTCTAAATACATAAACCACATTACATCCCTAAACAAAATACACTTTAAACACTAAACACTCACGTCTTAAAACTCGTGCCAAAAAACAAAGTTGTCAATATATAATTCTGGCCGGAGGGAGTATCTCATCAAAAAAAGTTACTACTCTTTTGCAGGAGTTTCTTGAAGGCTTGAATTAGCGGATGGAATATCACTAGTTTCCGTTGCTAAGATTGGAATATCACTTTCGTTTGTGAAAATTTAGTTTAATTTATTAGTTTAGAATTGACAAGACTAATTTTTAATGTCGAGTAAATTACTAGATGTTGTAAAGAAATTCAAGAGTAAAATTATATTATAGAGTACTATATAGATAATTGTAACCATCATCTATGTAAACATTAAACGTTTTGATCAAGATTAGTTCTATTGATATAACTCAACCTTACCTCTAGTTCTAGTTTTTATTACATTCAGTCTCTTCTATTCCTTGTTGAATTGGACCATGTAATACATATCTTTCTCAAATGTTAAATGCCTACACTTGTGATGGCCCAATGGGCAAATAGTTCGTCGTTTTTTCCAATAGTAACGTCCTGTTTGCCCAGTAGTAGAGTTACTAGAGTATGCTAGGAAAAAGAGTAAAAAAAAAATTCTATTGTTTAAAGAATAAACCTAAGACTTCACAAGCATATCTATTAAGGAAAGGGCTTCCTCCATCACTTCAGGCACTGAAAGTAGCTGAGCTCTCTTCTTTCCAGAAGGATGTGTAGAAAGATAATCTTCATCTTCCGATGGCGTATCTTGGTCGAACTTCTCAAATACCTCAGTAGCCATCTGAGGATCATAGCCTGCAGAAGCCATTAAAAGCCGTCCCATGTAATCTGCTTCCATCTCGTTCTTGCCACGTAAACCAAGTATAAACACACAAGGGATCGGAGAACGAAGCTATAGAAATTGTTCATAACAATGAATAAGTGATAGTATATAGTACGTAATTCCGGGAAAGGGGAAGCCACACGAAGCTATCTGATATTTTCTTTACAGCACCAGGCATAAAAGACTGCAAGCGTAACAGCCACAGAATTCCAGACATTACTTCTGCAGAGTGCCTCACAACAGCATGGCCAACCAGGCCCGTCTCGATCAATATTAAGGCAACATGAGACCTCTAAATTTTTTATAATAATAAAATTGTTTACGTTGAATCTCATTTTCTCAGATTTTATAGGATATTAAACTATGAAGATTTTTTGAAACAAAAAAAAAAAAAAAAAAAAAACAATTAAGAACAATAATTTTGGAGATGGATGATAATTAATATAAAAACCATTTACTTTAGGATTGGAAAATTTGATTAGAAGATGGAGAACTTCAAAAAAAAAAAAAATTGGGAAGAATAAGAGAAAAAAATGAAAGAAGTGGAAAGAAGGAAAATGAAGATACATTGAAGATGCATTTAAGCTCTATGTCATCATTACTCCTTTCACCAAATTCTGATTTTGGCCGGTGAAAATATGAAGGCCCCATTATTATTAATTCAATCACTAAAAAATTCTAATAAATGTATGATTAGATTTGATACATTATAAAGTAATAGTTTCTACATGTATATGTCCGAATTAATTATAAATTGAAGATGCATTTAATCCTTGAAATGAGGCCAAATTCAATTTGTTTTTATTTTTTGAATTGCACCATGTATATTAGTCGTCAATGATTTAACTTAAAAAAATTAGAAATAGTTAAAGCATAAAGTACATAGTATATTATACTATAAGGATGGGTTTAATTTATTATTAAAGATATATATTAACTCGAATATTTATAATTTCGGAATAACACATAAGTTGATAATACATAAAAGGGCCAATGCACAAAAAAAAAAAAAAAAAAATGCTAGGTAAGGATTGAGATTTTAAATTTTTTAAATTCGATAAAATATTCCTTAAAAAAATTTGATCAATCCACTCTAATCTAGCTCAGTAAACGGACGTAAATTTTTTCATTAATTTAGCAGTGAGATTAAATAAAAAGACGAAAATGAAATCAAAACTATCGACCATCGGTAGTTTCTGCAAGCATGCATGATGCATGGATGACAATAATGAATCTTGTACAAAACAACTACTACATTGTAACTTTATAATTTATTTAAATTCCAACAATATCAAATGTACCTAATATATGTATAACTAACTTTACATAGTATAGTTCAAAATAAAAAAAAACAAAAACTTTGAGAATTCTCAGAAGTTCCAAATTCTGAGAGAGTAACACTCTTCTTCATCTTCGTAAACCCTAGCTTCATAATCTGGATAGACTAATAATACTTCACCGGGCTCCGAAAAAAGCCTGAAATCCGAAACCCAGCCCGCATTGTACTCGGCGGCAGCGCCGCCGTTAGTGTCCACCATTTCCCAAAACGACCGATCAATCAAATCCTTCTAGAAGAGCTGTTACTGATTCAATCCCATGTTATCGATCTTTGAACACTAGATTGCAGTAATGAAACGCATTTGTGTTAAATTTGGCAAGGTCAAACCTCTATAATATACTCATTCATTTTCACACCACCTCCAAAAATATAAATATGAGTTCAACGTCATTGATATAACTGATCAAGCGCTTACATCTAGCTAGTTCTAGTTTTTATTTAATTCAGTCCTCTTCTTTTGTCTTTTTGAATTGGACCATGTAATTAATAGAGATTTCTTTCTCAAATGTTAAATGCCTACACTACTCATGGCCCAATGTGCAAATAGTTCAATTCGTCGTGTTTTCCCAGTAGTAATGTCCTTTTTGCCCAATAGTATAGTATAGTATGCTAGGAAAACGAGTAAAAGATATATATATATATATTTTCCAATTGTTTAAAGAATAATTAAACCTAAGACTTCACAAGCATATCTATAAATCTATAGAAAATAATTCATTGGATGATCCTCTCTCCCTCCTTGAGTGCCTCCCTATACAAGGAAAGGGCTTCCTCAGCTCCATGACCTTAGGCTCAGAAAGCAATTGAGCTCTCTTCATATCAGAAGGATGTGTAGAAAGATGATCTTCGTCATCCAATGGCCAGGTAGAATCAAGTCGAGCAAACTTCTCACACACCTCGATAGCTACCCGAGGATCATAGCCAGCAGAAGCCATTAAAAGCAGTCCAATGTAATCCGCTTCCAACTCGTTACCTGCCATGTAAAGTAGCCAAGTATAGCAAATAAAACACAAAAGCTAGGGAGAATGAAGAAATTGTTCATAACAATGAATTATATTACATATTCCCTCCGTTTCGTCGAAATGGCTCGGCTCTGTTTATTTATTTTATACCTCACATATATTCAAGAAACAGAGTTTTTTCGACGAAATGGAGGTTGTATATAATAAGTGAGATATAGTACGTACCTCCGAGAAAGGGGAAGCCTCACGAAGCGATCTGATATTTTCTTGACAGCATCAGGCATGATAGACTGCAAAAGTTCAAGCCACAAAATTCCAGACATTACTTCTGCAGAGTGCCTCGCAACAGCATGGCCAACCTATTATTATTAACAAGAGCAACAATTTTCAATCAATCAAAAAAAAATAAAATTAAATAAATAAATAATCAAATTGTAAGTTTAATACTCACAATTTAGTATATTAATAATAATTTTCCTTAATTATAACAATGTCACGTTAGTTGTGGACACATTAAGGGAGTGTTTGGGTAAAGCTTATAAGCTCCTTAAAACAATTTATAATCTTTTTAAGATCAATGGGATGTATCTTCCCTTCGGATTTTTCCGATTTGTAGAATTCAAACAAGAATTCGCCCACTTGTCTTTCCAGATAACTCGACACAAGTACAAAATGGGTTATCTCTGTGTAAGGTATGGTCTCCAAATTCCAAAAATACACAACTCCACAACCTAATAAAAAACCTATCCTAATTAAATTTCTACTTCTTGGATTCTGATACTTTGCCCCATCTATAAAATCGCTATTGTTCTTTCCAGCATTTTCGGAAACTAAGTTTCTGCTTGTGTAAGCTTAAGGGAACATATTCACTGAAAATTGGTTGAGAAAAGTGAGAAATTCGAGAGCTAGATTCTTGAAAGGGAGCAGCTAAAAGTGGGATGATAAATTGTTGGGTTAGAAAAAGATAAAGGGAAGGGGAGGAATCTTGGAATTGTTGCGACGAAAAAGATAAACCTTGATGATCTTCTGTACCATGCCATGATTAAGATATATAGGCTTGGGAGAGGATTTCTACTCTCTTAGGTATAGTAAAGAACTATATATATTGATAAAATATGAAGATTTATTTATACAATAGAAGTCATTGTTGGAGTTGGAGTTGGAGCCGGAGTCGGAATCATAATCGGAGTTGGTAATAATTTCATAGAGATATGCAAAAATAATATTCACTCGTCGGTTCGTATTGTGATTATCAGCATATATATTTCTATTTTGGTTCAATTTTAGTTTGCTTATTTTAGTTATATTTTACGACTCGTTATTATAATAATATTTGACAAAGATTTGTATTAGTCCGGCCACATAGTGCGGCCAAAGCCCTTCAAAGCAAAATAAATTACCTAACTCAATTAATCTACTTGACCCACAACCCAAAAAGAAGGCCCAATAAACATATTCTATGGACCTCAATGTAAGTCCGGGCTGATGCAAATGTCTCCCATAATATTTTTTTTGATAATACAAACACAACATACTCACACACAATATTAATTATTATTATTATACTATTATAATATAATATAAAAAAAAATAATAACCTCTCCAATTAATGAAAATAATAATTAATATATAATTAATCGGAGTATATGATATGAATAAAATAATATAAAAAAATACAAGGAAATAAAACAACTTACAAAAAGAGTGTTATACTCCCTCCGTCTCAAGATTACTGACGACTTCTTTTCGGCACGAGAATTAAGACGTAAGTGTTTAGTTTGTAAAGTGTATTGTGTGTAGGGTTATAATGTGATTTATGTATTTAAACATATTTTAAAATTAGAGCATCATATATAAAAACCTATTGATGTCTGATCTTAAATGAAATATCGTATCAAGACCTTTAATTTGGTATAAAAATTATAAAAAAAATCAGTGAACAAACGAGCAAATTATGATAATTTAAACTTTTATAATTTAAAGTATATTGGGATACGTATTGAGAGGTGAATGGATGATGAGATTTAATTAGAGATATTAAGTGTAATAAAGGATTTACTAATTGTACCTTAATTTACCTAATTATTTCCCAAAAGGAAAAGTTGTCAAAAATCGTGAGATGGCCCAAACAGAAAATGCGGTCAGTAATCTTGAGACGGAGGAGAATATATTATACGGAGTAGTATTATAGATATCCGTACCTCACACATGGATGTGAATGGTGAAATAGTAGTAAAATAAAGAGTATGAATCATCAAACACAGTACTATAGGTTGAAACTTTCACCCCAAGCTAATTCAATTGTTCTACATAACGTTGACTACCTTGCGCCACAAGAACAACTACACAAGCACATATTTTAATATGCATTTTAACAAATATCGAAATTATTTTATATACAATTTGGTAATCATTTACAAGAACTAGTTGGCAGTTGGTAACTCACAAAATTGCTATAAATAGTCCAATCCATAAACAGACACATACACTGCTACAAAAAAACAATCAATCAAGAGTGATAATTAATCAAGGAGGAAAATGGAGTTATATTCTAATTATTGTGATAAACAGAAGAGAGTGAGATGTTCTTGGTACAATGCTATTGTTCTTGTGGGATTGCTTTTAGCACTCAATTTGGCAGCATTTTTCTCAGAAATTTCACAAGGTATATATGTATATAATAATCCTGCATTTCACTTTCATGTATTTCTTTTCCTTTAAGTCATCAAGATTTGTATACTTTTATGATTTCAAGAAATGTTAAACTAAGGATCAATACTTACTTTGCAGAAACTGAGAGAAGAAGTGTGAATGAAGGCCTAATCACTCTAGGAGTGAAGTTTCTCAATTTGTGCATTGCAAAATCTACACAGTTCAGATATGTTGATCCTTTGCAAGCTCAGCCATCGTTCACGATACTCGTGTTTTGGTTCACGTTGGCACGGTCTGTTTCGTCTCTGTATTCTTGATAGAACCCCGTCCCATCGTCATCTGCTGAGCCAAAAGAACAAGTACAGATAGATTTCATCAGAAGAGCACGAGTCAATTATTCAAGAATACAAGGATGGAAGCTTTTTGTCAAGATGTAACAATTTTCAAAATGTCAAGATTAAATTAAAATTATTTTACAATATGTTGTTTGGTATGACAGATTCGGGCTCGAGACTTAATCTCACCCAATGATCCCCTATATGACAAAAATAATCTCGGACTATTCAATTGTGAGTCAATCTTAATCTATCATATATTCCTATGTTAAATCTATAAAGTGGGATTTATAAGAACTCCGTATTTTTTAGCATTTAATTTTACTTTTACTAGTTATATTAATGTTGATAAATTCAAAATTAAGGAATATAATTATTAAAAAATTAATTTTTATTTATAAATATTTATTATGATTTATGATATTATAAAAAATTATTTTATAAAAATAATATAAAACTAATACTACCTCCAACCCACCAAAGTAGTCCCATTCACTTTTTTAACTTTTTCGGCACGCGTTTCCACCGAAACTAGTACGGGTTTTAAAATATAATTTTGAAGTATCGTTACTACTTATATGGGTTGGAGGTAGTAAAAATTAAAATTTGAGAAGACTATTACCGACTCCTATAATGATTCTGACTCGTGCTCCAACTCCAACTCCAACAATAACTTCAATTGTAACTATAAATCTTCAAATTTTATCATCGTAGAAGCCTATCTCTCTTAATCATGGCATGGTATGGAAGATCATCAAGGTTTATCTTTCATCTTTTCCGTCGCTACAATTCCAAGATTCCTCCTCCTCTTCCCTTTATTTATAGATCTTATTCTAACGCAAGAATTTATCATCCCACTTTTAGTCACTACTTGAATGCACTCAAGAATTCGAATTCGAACTCGAATTCGATAACTGCTGCTGCTGTTGTTTCTCGGAATACCTTATTTTCTGGGTCAAGAATTTATCCGTCGTCGATTTTTAGGAGATCTCACTCTCACTTCTCGCAACCGTTTTTCACTTTTCAAGAATGTGGGTCTGGAATTTCTCGCTTTTCTCACCCGATTTTGAAGAACTTATTTTTCCAGAATGGGCTCAAGAATTCGAAGATGGCCCCCTTCAAAGAATCTTTGCGTAACCCTCAAGAATATTTTCCCCTAAACATAAGCAGAAACTTAGTTTCTCAGAATGCCCTCAAGAACAAGAACAATAGCTATTTCATTGAGAGGTTGTACAAATTGTGGAATCAGAATAATCCAAGATACAGAAAGTCAATCACGATAGGTTTGTTAGGTTGTGGCGTTGCAGCAAGTGTTTATTTATGGAATTTGGAGATCATACCTTTCACCAAGAGAACCCATTTTGTGCTTCTGTCCACTTCTATTGAAAAAAAACTCAGCCAATCGATACTTGAGTTGGCTGCAGAGATATACGAATGGAAAATACTTCCCTCTCATCACCATCACAGTATTAGGGTTCAAAAGATAGGGCAAGAAATTGTTAGGGCTTTGCACAAGGGGAAGAAGAAGGAGGAACAGGGTAAGAAAAAAATGGGAAGTCCTGATTTGGAGGAATTTGATTGGGAGTTCATTGTTGTGGATGATCCTGCTGATTATGTTAATGCGGCGTCTTCTCCCGGTGGAAAGATTGTTGTTTCCACCGGCATGCTCGATTATTTGAAAACGGATGCTGAAATTGCAGCCATTATTGGGCATGAGGTATCAATGCTATATCATATGTTGTTTTTTTTTGTTTGAGACAAGTTTGAATTCAACCCCCCCCCCCCCACACACATTGTTTG